>SKCR01009201.1:0-36078 GCA_019454045.1 Zanthoxylum bungeanum
TACGTCGCAACGAAAATTCATTAATTTAGAATTAACGAACCCGAGCCCGAAAAGTGTTTGCGGGCCCACTCGGATTTTGAATTAAAGTGGGGCCCGCACAAGTCACATCACCTAGTCTATCTCATCACCTCTTGGTTGATGGAAGTAGTTGGATTTGATGGTAACTTGTAAATCACTCTTTGTCATTTTGGAATGACTAATACCAAAAGTTTGGTTTTGGTATATGATAATTGTTTTTTGGAAATAAATTATACATTACACAAAAATCACTCTCTCTCTCCCAACTTCATGCCTTGGGCGTGAACTTCATTATCTTCCTCTCCCATTTGGCTTGGCCGAAACTATCATAGAATAAGGAAGAAATTGTTGTAATTTTTCCTAGTGCTAGCACACTTAAAGAGTCATTCAAAGGTGTTAGGTACACTAACCCTTGATTTTGGAATTCAAGAACAAGCTTGGAAGCTCAACATACAAATCAAGAGGAGCTTGGAGCAACTTTCATGGAAGAAAAGTTTTGAACTCTACACATCCTTAGCCGATCAAAGTGAGTATTTTCCGCTATCTTACTTTGCGTATTCACATCGTTTTATGCTTAATTGATCCTTTAATTTGTTCTTAGAGAACCCAACAATGGTATCAGAGCCTAAATTAAGCATGAAATGAATTAGGATTCATAGACTTTAATTTGGGGCTTTTATGATTTATGCATGATTTCTTCAAATTGAGGTTTTGGTTGAGCTTGGATGATGTTTAATTTAATTTGTAAATCTTAGGAATTGAGAAAATTGAATTGGATAATTTTTCCCTAATTCCTTAGGCTTGGCCGAAAGTCATGGACCTAGAAGCTCTTGGTGATTTTTGAATTTTAGACCATTGGATGTGTTTAAAATACATGGATAAATTGATTTGTGATTTAATTGGATTGAAATCAAAATTGATGAAAAAATTACCTTATTGCCGAGAGCTTAATGAGCATGTTGGATTGATTTTGCTTCAATAATGTTGGACATGTATTGATTATATTATAGCATGATTAATTAGTGTAATTGGTGTTTTGGAAATATTAATTTAACTAATTAATTATGGCTAATACACTTTAATTAATTAAATTGTGAAATTTGGAATATTAGAATTTAATTAATTGAGCTTAATTTGGAATTGGGCTAATATTGTTGTATTTGAGCTTAATGGGCTTGGTTGGGCCAAGTTTGGTTTATGATAATGGTTGGATCCAATTGGGCCTAAAACCATTTCCATAAAGTCCAAATATGATAAATAGGCCTTTAAATAATTAATTGGGCCTAATGGGCCAAAATTAATTTAGTGGCAAATGGTGATTCCTTATTGGGCTTTGGTTGCCAATGTCCATGCCTTATGAATTAATTAAAAGCCCATTGGACTTTAATTAAATTGACATTGGATGTTAATTGGGCTTTGAGACCCATTAAGATTAGATTTGGAATCTAAGTCAAAAAGGCACATCAAAAGTGTAATTATTTAATTTGGAATTAAATAAAGAATTAGTATTGAATACAAATTAAATTGGATTTAATATTGTAGTTTGATATAATTCAAGAATTCGCACTTTGAGTACTTATTCTTAAACGAGTTGGACTTACGCAAATCAAATCGTTGTTTGAACATTGGATGGTCACTAATTAAAGATTAATTAATTGGATTAGATTGATTGATAACATGTTTTGTGTGAATACATAGATGTAATGTATGAATAATGTATATCAGATGGATATTAGATGAGTGAGGGCAATTTTGGAAATTGTTGTAATAAATTTATAATTTATTAAATTGGACCTGCGTGTCCAGCCTATTACCTATTGACTATTTGTATTTCTCTTCTCACATATTCCCCTCAATGTAAATGAGGTTTATTTAGAAATATTATGTAATTGTGTAGAAGTTAGAATAGTGCTAGCCGAGAAGAGGAAAGAGAGTGATTTATTATAGGAATAATTTGTGAGATATCCATCCGCATATCATTATTAATTTATTTATCTCGCCTTATTATGCTTTTAGAATGAATGTTTAAGGGTGTATGATGAGACCTAATCAAAGATAATTAATTGCTTGCCAATTACACGAAAAACCCTCAACAAATATTAATCGATTTCCTTCCATTGAGTGATTCTCTCTCAAGATCCAAGATTGGCACTGGTTTGTTGGCCAAAGTCAAGACCTTTGTCCATCGCGGATGTGTTTGAATCATGAAGGCTTTGTTCCATATCGCATGTCTTGTCCAAGTTGTGATTTGTTGGCCAAAGTCAAGATCACTTCTTGTCCATCGACATCGATTACGAAGCTTTCCAAAGTCAATGGGTCACGCTTAACTAGAATCATTAAGCTTGTTGAGCCAAAGCCAAGGCTTAGTTGATTTAGAGGAAAAATGTTAGGCAATATATTGGATATATTGGCATATATTGGATATATGTTTCGGACTTGGATGTCCACCTACCGGATATAGGAATTGGATGGGATCCAATTGATCTTAGAGATCTACCTAGTTAAGTTTCATACAATTTGTTGGCCAAAGTCAAGATTGTGTGCTATTTAACGGGATCCTAGCCCACTAGGAAACTAGGTTTCCCGAGTACTCAACATAGGGTTAGAGGCTCACCGAAAAATAGTGGGAGGCAAGTATTAAATTTGTAATTTCGTTTAGATACTTGCCAATACGCGCTCATTTCAAATTTTCGTCATTAAAAGTTTTAAATATATTAGTTGGACTAATATTCAATTTTTTGTTTTAATTAAACAGTTTGACTGTATTCAAACTATTTCATTTATAGTTGATTATATAATTGAATTATAGTAATCAAATATATTTGAATTTAACCAATCAAATAGCAGTTGATTATATAGTTAGACTGTAGTAATCATTATATTTGATTGTACTCGTAATCGTTGATTGGATAGTTGGACTATTGGAATCAAGATAACTGAAATATTAGCGTTTAGAACATAATCATGGGTGAAAATGTCTTTAAACGGCTTTAATTTTCAGATTGGGAATAGAACCTCAGGATAGTCCTGGGAACTGAGAAGTTATTCTATTTGATAGAGTGACATCTCGGGGCCTGAGCCCGGAGTTGAGCAAATAGTGGAGCATGAGTTTTGGAAGACTCATGGTGATGAAAACTTTAGTGCTCAATCCGTTATGCTTGCCGCAATGACTCTTTAATTCCGTCGTCAGAATTAAGGATTAGATCCTTGTATCATGATGATGAAATTAAAGATCTTCATATATCTAACCTTAGGTCTTAGAAGTATGAATTGCAAAAGAAGCTCTTTCGCTCGCGTATGTCAGAGGGTACATCTATCGAGCACTAGGTGTCGCAGATGATTGCTGACATCGATCAGCTAGGTTAGCTGGGCATTACCTACGTGGCCGAGACTACCAAGGATTTGATCTTGTAGTCTCTACCCGAAAACTGGGGCAGGTTCATTATAAACCAAGAGTAAACTCTTGGAGAGTTGATGGCTATGCTCAAGGAGGCAGAGCCAGAGCTTCTAAAAGGGGCAAAGGCAAAATCATCACAGTCTTCTGGGAAGAAAAATGACATATTCCAAGATGTCTGCCTAAACTGTGGCAAACGGGGTCACTGGAAGCGTGACTGCCGTATGGACAAGACAGACATGAAGGAAGTGAAGGCGGGGCAAGGCTCCGGCTTCAAGTATGTTTGTCATAAATATATTCACTACTAGTTTCAAAATTGGATTTTTGATACTACATGTGGTACATAAATATGTATTGATGTGCAGAATCTGCTGATTAGCAGGAGACTGACTTTAGTTGAGATCGACCTGCGAGTCGGAAATGGGACGAAAGTCACTGTTTTAACCGTAGAAACCTAAGTTTTGGAACTGCTCTTGGGGCATGTACTTAAATTAGGAAACTGTTATAATGTACCTAGTTTGACTAGAAACATTATCTCTATATCTAAGTTTAACCTGTTACGGGTATACCTTTATATTCTAGAACACTAAATGTTTTGTTTATAAAGATGATATCGAGATAAACACATTGGATGTGAATAACAGTATTTATATTTTGAATATAAATGAATCTCAAACGTATAACATGACAAAAAAATAGCTCAAACTGAATTAATCAGATGAGACTTATTTGTGGCATTGTTGTCTGGGACACATTAACAAGACTCGTATATCCACACTTTCGAATGGCGGGTACTAGGATGGATTTGATTCTAATTCAAATGATGTCTACGAATCTAGTTTATTGGGCAAAATGCCTAAAATACCTTTTACTTGGTAAAAGTGCAAGTGCCACCGATCTGTTAGCCCTCGTTCATAGTGACGTAAGTGGGCCCATGTCTAGCTAGGCTAGAAGTGGATATGAATACTTCGTAACCTTTACGGATATGGCATCGCGTTACAGTTATGTGTATCTTATGAAACACAAGTTAGAAACTTTTGAGTAATTCAAAGAGTTTCGACAAGAAGTATAAAAATAGACCGGCAAAAGTATTAAAACATCATGATTGGACCGTAGTGGAAATACCTAAGACGTATAAGTTTCTCGATTTCCTTAAATAGTATAGTATTCTTTCACAGTGGACTCCTTACGGAACACCTCAATTTGATGGTGTGTCCGAACAGAGAAACCGAACTTTGTCGGACATAGTAAGGTTAATGATGAGTCACTTTGAGCTACCAATTTCCTTATAAGGTTCCATGAAAATCTGTTAAACAGACTTCATATTAGATATGAACAGGAAAGAAACCAGGTTTTCTCATTCCTGAAGATTTGGGATTGCTGGGCATATGTTTGGATGATACCAAACTAGAACCCAAATCGAATAAGTGCCTAATTTGTAGGTTATCCTAGGGAAATCAAAGTATAGTACTTATACAACTCACAAGAGAACAATGTAATTGTTACTCTCCATGCGGTTTTCCTAAGAGGAATTCCTAAATGCAGTGGTAAGTGGGAGGAAAGTAAAACTCGATGAAAATCAGAGTAATACTGTTCTAGGCACCGATTATTTAACGGAACACAAACAGTTCATCAGGGATGAAACTGTACCATAATCTTCGAATACACAAGAACCGTGCAAGTCGAAGAGAGTCAGAAAATAACCTGGGAGGTATGAGTTTCTGATCTCACCTCGTAAATATGTCAATTTTATTGAGGAACACGAACCAGCTACGTATGAGGAAATGATACAAGGTATCGACTCCATATTATGGCAAAATGCCATGATGTCCGAAATAGATTCCATGTATACCAACCAAGTTTGGATACTAGTTGATGTACCGGAAGACATTGTGCCTATTGGTACTAAATGAGTCTTCAAGGAAGACATACATGGATGGAAACATACAAACGTACAAAGCTAGGCTTGTGGCGAAATGATATCGTCATCAACATAGTGTCGATTACGACGAAATCTTTTGCCTGTTGCCATGGTTAAATCTATTTGGATAATGCTTGCTAATGCTGCGTATTTCATTTATGAAATATGGTAGCTGAACATCAAAACCGCTTTCCTTCAAAGGAAACCTTTTGGAGGATGTTTATAAACATCCTAACGGTTTTGTCGTACCAAAACAAGCAGACAAGGTTTGCAAGTTAATTCAATCCATTTATGGATTGAAGCAAGCATTGCGTTCTTGGAACTAATGTTTTGATAAGATCATAATGGTATATGATTTAATTCAAAACGAAGATAATTCTTGTGTATATACGAAGGTTAGTGGGAGCGCACTAACAATGATTGTCCTATATAATGATGATATATCATTTCTTGGAAATGACATTCCCATAAAACAATCGGAGAAAGCTTGGCTTTCATGAAAAATTCTCCATAGAATACTTGGGAGAGGCAACCTTTATTATAGGAATAAGGATCTATTGGGATAGATCTAAAAGTTGTTGGCACTTTCTGAGAACTCGTACATTGAAAAGATGTACGTGACCTGGTGTCTCATAGGCTTTGAGCATATGGAGTCACAATCAGGCCAATCCAAGTGATAGTCACTGGATTGATGTTAAGAACATCCTTAAGTATCTTAGATGATCTAAGAATGCTTTCTTAAGCTATGGAGGAGGAGAACTTGAAGTGACTGGGTTCACCGTTGCAAGTTTCCAAACCGATAAAAATGACTATAAGTCATAATAAGGGTACTATATAGTTTGAATAACGGAACAGTGAGCTGGAAATCTTCCAAGCAAGATACTGTTACCGAATAAACAACAAAAGTGGAATATTGCTGCAGCTGAGGCAGCAAAAGAAGCAATTTTGGATCTGTAAAATTCCTAATTAGATTAGGAGTAGTTCTGTTAGTAGCTGAGCTAGGCTATAGCACATGCTAAAGAATTAATGGTCTCATCAACGATCCAATTATATACTTAAACTATTTCATCTTATTTGTCGGATCATACATCGTGGCGATGTGATGATCAAAAAATCACATCGGATGATAACCTTGCAAATCCGCTGATGAAAGCCGTTTCTCAGCAGAAGTTTGAGCGACCCGTACATAGTTCAAGTGTAGGACACTTGAGTGATTGGCTATAGGCCAAGTGGGAGATTGTTGGACAATTATGACCCATAACATCACTATTTGTACAGAACGTGGTGTTGTTGTACAAATTAACTATGTGACAAAGTAAATTGCTTTTTTATCATTTGTAATTAGATTACCAAGATAGATAAATGATAAAAGTCCATATGATTAGTTTTGGATTAATAAGATATGAGACAATATTAATCCATTAAGGTTTAATCATTAAATATCCCTAGTCGTAGTATTATCAAGACTTGACATCGATAATGCGGAATAGACTAGTATTGCACTTGTGCGCGTTGTGGGAGCATAACGACATAGTTCTCATATATTTAAGTATTGGATACTTATGCAAGTGTGATGGGTCGCTTCCCGAAGATTCACCGATGACGTTTGACTCGATCATAATTAATCTGAGATTAATTAGAAGTGAGAGAAAATTAATCTAGGATTAATTACAAAGAATTTTATCTGGGATAAAATTCAATTTATAGAGAGAGAACAATTAATTTGAAATTAATCGATAAAATAATATATTCGATATATTAAATGAAATTAGATTTCATAACGGAATTAAAATTGGATTTTAATTCGGGCGAACGAATTAATTTAGAATTAATTCACGAGCGACGTGAATAGTAATTTTGCTAGGCATAATTATTTAATTAAATTTGATTTAATTACGTCGCAATGAAAAATTCGTTAATTAGAATTAACGAACCCGAGCCCGTATAGTGTTTGCGGGCCCACTCAGATTTTGAATTAAAGTGGGGCCGGCACAAGTCACATCACCTAGTCTATCTCATCACCTTTTGATTGATGGAAGTAGTTGGATTTGATGGTAACTTGTAAATCACTCTTTGTCATTTTGGAATGACTAATACCAAAAGTTTGGTTTTGGTATATGATAATTGTTTTTTGGAAATCAATTATACATTACACAAAAATCACTCTCTCTCTCCCAACTTCATGCCTTGGGCGTGAACTTCATCATCTTCCTCTCCAATTTGGCTTGGCCGAAACTATCATAGAACAAGGAAGAAATTGTTGCAATTTTTCCTAGTGCTAGCACACTTGAAGAGTCATTCAAAGGTGTTAGGGACACTAACCTTTGAGTTTGGAATTCAAGAACAAGCTTGGAAGCTCAACATACATATCAATAGAAGCTTGGAGCAACTTCCATGGAAGAAAAGTTTTGAACTCTACACATCCTTAGCCGATCAAAGTGAGTATTTTTCGCTATCTTACTTTGCGTATTCACATCGTTTTATGCTTAATTGATCCTTTAATTTGTTCTTAGAGAACCAACAATGAGTATACGGACAAAAGAAATAAATAAGTTAGAATTATTCTATTTATGTGTATTATGATAATGATATTTCACTTCTGATATAAGAAGATTTTACCACAGTGTGTGTTAAGCATTTTATTGGGCCTTGCCCATCAGACTACAACCGTTTTGGTACCCTCTATTGACATAGTCATATTCCGGATAATTCTGGTCAGTGCGTGCGATTTAGACATTGGACGCCTGATTTTCCTTTCGTCTAGTGAGTTGTTACCTGGACACCTGTTACGATTTTATGAAATAAGGATTTTGAAATTTGATTTTGATCACAGAGATTGATTTTATGATATGTTATGAATACTTCAGTTTTTACTGTTTATGATATTTTGATCTATATTTTGATAATTTGATATTTCGATTTTACGATACTTCTAATTTATGTTTTTCTGATACTTTTGATTTATGTTTTCAATGATACATTTGGTTTATTATTTTTCTAACAGTTTCTGAGAAACGAATTCAGATAACGTGGTTTATACGCTCTGATTGGATGTTATATGACACATTTTCCGCCACGGTGCTTGTATGTTGATTTTATGGATTTTAACCCTCTGTGACGATTGCTCGAAGGAGGAAGCTCATGTCAAACCTTCTGCCGAGGTTGCCTTAAAAGTGTAAATTGGGATGGGTCAGTCTTCAATAAAGAGGAAGCCTCTGATTGACCTAGAAAAAGACCTAGAGAACATGGTTATTAAGATTCCACGGAGTGCGACTGTGATGTCGGATCCATCCAGCTTGTCCATGTTTGCGGAAGGATTGTTGTTGGAGGGGGATGAGTGTCGACTAATGACTCTGGGGCCAATGGAGGCGGCAAAAAAGGCAGTGGCTCGGAGTTACGAGGTAAACTACTACTTAGACTCATTTATAATTTCTTCAATTTTTTACTAACGTTTTTGTTTTCCATTGTAGGTTCAGGAGTGCACTCTCTTTCAATAGAAATATGTGGAGGCTAGCCTCAAGAGGGCGAGAAATTTGGAGAAGTCAAAAACTGCTCTGCGGAAGGAGTTACTAGAGGCCAAGGCCGAGGTGGAGGCATCGAATAAGAAAGTAATTGAGGTTGAGGGTGAGGTCAAAACAGTGAATGTAACTTTAAGCGTCGAGAGGGAGACGCTGTTGGTTGAAATTGAAGCCTTTAAGGAAAGTCTTAAAGTTGTAGAGAAGGAAAATGCTGAATTACTTGATTGACTAGAGGTGGTTGCTATAGAAGCCATGGTAAAAGAGAGAGGTAATCTGATGCGGCAGTACCTTGATGGGGAGCATACCTCTTGGAATCCCCAAAAAATGGATCAAGCTGAATGAAAGACTGGATGACAGCCTCTCTTTGTCAATTGGAAGCGAGAGTGGTGATGAAGGGCAAGAAGTAAGTTCGAAGGAGGTCGTTAGTGAGGAGGCTGCTGAAGGGAATGTTGAGAAAGAGGCTGGGGCTGTTGCTGAAGTCGTTGCAAGAGAGGAGATGATGCCCGAGCAATATGTGGAAGTTGGTCTTACTTCTGATGTTAAAGATTCCCCTTCTACTATTGAGGTTCCTACTGCAGTTCTTCCTCCCGAGGGCTTCAAAGATTGACTTATTTTTGCCTTTTGATTTTTTTATTATGCAAACTATTGGCCAATAGCCCTTATGTATAAACAAAGTTCTCTTAATATATATTTCTTATTGTCGCGTGGATTTTTAAATGAATCTTAAATCAAGTGCGAAGGTAGAATGCTCTTAAGTTGAATAAAAACTTAACAAATCATACAAGGTGGCCTTCTCATCCCCTAGTCATAAAGCAGTCACTATTCGAGTGGCTGGTTTATGACTTTTAGTCAGAAAGTTTACCTGTAGTATCGCTTGAGGTGCACAATAATCCAGCTATTTTGGATGGGTCTCCCATCTTTTGTTTTTAACTTGTAGGCTCATTGTCCCACTACCTTGGTGATGATGTATGGGCCTTCCCATGTAGGTCCAAGCTTTCCTTCTCCAACCTCATTGGTATTCTGAAAAACCTTGTGTATGACTGAGTCTCATTCCTTGAATGTTCTGCACCTTACATTCTTGTTGAAGTACCTTGACATTCTCTGCTGGTGGGCCGCCAGTCGAATGAAAGCGTTCTCTCTTAATTCATCAATTGTGTCAAGGCTTTGGTTCAGAAGCTTTCGATTGGAATCTTCTTCAAGCCATTGGTAGCGTCGGGATGTGACATTTCCTTTTTATGGAATGGCTGCTTCTGCTTCAAATGCTAGTGCGAATGGGGTTTCTCTAGTCGACGAACGGATATTTGTTCTGTATGACCACAATACACCTGAGAGTTCATATGCCCATGTTCTTTTTACTTTTTCCAACCTTTTCTTCATCGTGTTCATTACAGTGTTGTTGGAAGACTCGGATTGACCGTTGGCTTGTGGGTAACGTGGATTTGAGAAACTTAATTTGATTCCCCAATTCCTGCAAAAGTCTTGGAAGCAGTGGCTGATGAATTGTAAACCATTTTCGGTCACGATCTCTTTCGGTAGCCCAAATCAACATATGATGTTCTTACAAATGAAAGCTTCTACTTCTCTATCACGTATCTTGGTGAATGCCTCGGCTTCGATCCATTTGGAATAGTAATCTGTCAGCGCTAGCATGTTGACTCGTTGTCCTGGGGCGGTTGAGAGTTTCGCGTAATTGGGAAGTAGAGGATATTTGCTCTAATTGTTTTTGGAGGCTCGTATTGGAGCTTCACATTTTTCCTCCTCTAAAACTCGTAGCCATTCTTGGAGAATGGCTAACTGAGTGGCCACATGATCTGGTGTCTGCTCGCTGATTGAAGCCATTAGTAGCTATATTTGTAAGGATCGTACACTGAGAGATCTTTGCTTAATATAAATCGCTAAGGCCTCACGGTGGGCGCCAAATTATAGATGCTGGTTTTCGCTCGAGGTCCACAATCGAGACTTCGTAGAGAGGGGGCACTAGCGATCATGCAAAACAAAGGTAGAGTGAGCGTAGAGAATCTACCCACCGGTGTGGTGGGTTCCGTAGGAACTTCGACGTGGAAATGAGTGATAAATGGGATAGATGAGGAGCAAGGTCTGAGGCTACCTTGATCCCCGTAGGCTGCCGTAAGGGCGGTGGGCCAGAGTATATATGGCCGGGGGTTTTGGGGGGTTTCAGTGAAAGTGATTTAGCTTAGCTTAGAGTTCTATTGCTTGAGTTGGAATGAATCTAAATCTTGAACTCTACTTATTTTTTTATAGGCTGGGGAATAGTTAGTTAGTTGGAATATGGATCGTATTTATGGTGGTGGGTCCAACTAACATGTGAAACTTTTATCTTTCGGTGAATTAACTGATTGTCCAGGGAGTATTTAATAGCTGAAAAGATACTATTTCGGTTGAGATATGTGAGTTGACCATAATGGAACTACTAAGTCAATGGAATCTCTAGCCTAATTTGGTATAAACATTAACTGGGTATTTGACATTGGTACCTGATGAATAATTGGGTTTATGGCCCGAATCAGTCTGTATTATTAAGGGGGATTTGGGCTATATCTGTTTTAGGGCTCGAGGTAAAAAGATGACAATATCCTTGACCCAAATTTGACCCGTACAATTTTTAAGCTTGGAATATTCAAATTGAACAAGTGACTTAAAACTTGTTATTTAATTAGATTAAATCAACCCAAATGACCAAATTGCCCTTCTTTATTCGACCAACCCTAGTATTTAAAGTGATTTTTTTTTGTTTTCTCTTATCTGCATAGAAAGCTCCCAAATTGTTCTTGAAGAAACTTGTAGAGAAAGTGAAGAAATCAAGAGGAAAGCTTAAGGAAATTAGAAGATTTTGAGGTAATCTTCAATATTCTTAAGCTTAAAAAGTTTGTTTCTTGTTCTTGAGTATCTAGAATAGTTCTAGGATTTCTTTCTTTCTTGGATTTTGGGGCTTTTTGATTTGGAGGATGGATTTAGAGGCTAGATGCACGTGTGAAGTTAGATTGAATAATATTAGAGTAATATTAGTTCAATTTTGTCATTTGATGACTTGTTGCCATTCTAGAGTGTTATGACCACTCTTGTAACTCCTAGAATTATTCTTGAGTTCTTCATTGGTGGTGGCTTTGATTGGTGTAAATAGTAATATGATTAATGTTGAGAAAAATGGATTTGAAGAAATGATATTTTTGGCACCCAGATTAGATCTGGAAATTCTGAAATTTTGGTGATGAAAAATATGTTATTTAAATATATTGGATGTGTATTGGATATTGGAATAATTACCGGAAATTGTTTTGGATTGAAAATATGCGAAAACGATGAAAAATATTGTTACCGGATGAGTTTCGGGCTTATCGGGTGTCCGCTGTCCAAACAGTGAATTGGTCACTGTTCGGGCAGCCCATGAACTGCCCAAGTACTATTGTGGCTGACTTGGGAAGCCCCCATGTGTATTGGTTGGTCGGTTCAGATAAAAATATGTTTTATGTTATTTTAAGGAAAAATATTTTCGTAAAAATTTCGTGGTGTTTCTAAATTATTTATGTCGTTATTTGATATCGAATAAATATGTTTGTGTGAAATATGAATGAATTATTTATATTGGATATTAAATAATTTATTCAGTAAGTTTAAAAGTTTTAAAGTTATAATTTTGCCCGAACCCCGCTCTTCCGCTGCGCTTGACCCTAACAATATTCATGTTGGACATGTTTGTGTGACTCGTGTGTTTTTTATGATTATGGTATAACTGTTAGGAAGAAGAGTTGAAAATCTGTATATGTTATATTTTAAGGTTGTATATATTTGTTATAATTCGGGGTTTGAGCGTTCGAACAAGTTTCTGTATAAGAATTATGATTTGCATCAGGTACGCTTCATGAACTCAGCTTCTGGGTCAGTTTATGTACGAGCTTTTGAAAGACTTTATGTTTAATGAGTATAAAGGAGAGTACGAAGTATACCGATTTTCAGACAGACAATTATACATATGCATATAAATATATATATGCGTCTTTGTATACTTTATTTGGAAGTTATCTTACTTTTCATGATGTGTGTGACTACTTACTAAGTTTTATAACTCACACCACTTCAATTTGTTAGTTTTTCAGGTTGGCAACTAGATCGGTCAGCCATCAAGATTTGGATGCTTATGCTCGAGACGAGGGATAACTCAAGTTGCAGTCACTCATTTTAGAGTCCTGAGGAATATTAAGTGTATAGAAGTCTATTAGTTTTGTTTATGTTTGGAAATTGCAATGCACGTAGTTAAACGTATGTAAATAAAAGTTTTGGTCTGTAAGTGTTTATGTGGGCACAGAGCCCTTGAGTATTGATATTGAAAACTGAAATATTTTGGGTTTGGACCGAAGGTCTTTTTTGCAAGTCTGATGTTCATTACAGGTTGTTGTGGTGATGGACTGTATTCCAGGTTGTTGTGGTGCTGGGTGTGTCATGTTCGTTTTGCGTTAGAATTTAGGCTTAGGGAAATGAGTTATTCCTGTCTCATGCCAGTAGCATCATACCTTTACCGGGATGTTACATTTTTACACCAAAATTTTCAATTAATATACTTATTTATACTTTTTAGATATAAATCAATACACTGATTGAAACTTTTCAAATGTAAATTAATACGTTGACTGAAATTTTAGGTGTCAAATTGAATTTAAAATATATAAATTAATACACTGAAGAAATTTTAGGTATAAATTTAAATTTATTTAAAAATTTTGAGTTTTTTCTATAAGTAAGTTAATTCTCGGATGAAAAGAATAATAATATTCCAAAAAATCAATAATGATTATTTGTTGAAAGTGTCGGCAAAGGAAGCTTCTTCCTTTCTTGTTGTGAGAAAGAAATAAATTCATGTCAATAATCGTTTCTGGAACATTAATGGCAGTGTGGCATTTGCCCTAGATTTTAGAATTGATGCATATTTATTGCCATTTTAATTTCACAATATGTTTTTTTTTTTGGGGGGTCTAAAAAGTATGTGATGAGTTTTTCTATATGGGTTTATAATGTTTATAGTTGTGTGATATTAATTTCTCTTTTTATGTGCACGTGTTGATTAATTTTGTAGATAGATTTGAAGTATCGCAGTAAATTGAATCATGTTGGTCGAGGTTAATAATGTCAAGTTGCACCAAAATTTTATGTTCTATATAATATATTATTTGAGAAAATAACTTGGGATGATGGTAGCATTGATTTTTTTTTTGTTCAATGATTTGAAATTTTAGAAGAATTTTTCATATCGAATTTTTTTTTTTTTTTTTTGTTTGATGAAGAATTTGAGATCCTTAATTATACGGTTCGGGATTCGGGAAAATTTAGAATTCGATATTAGATTTGGAATGATTTTCATCCCAAATGAGATCGAGATTAATAATTAATAACATTAGAATATTTATTATTGTTAATTTTGGACGAGTTATGTTAAAAACGCAAACTAATCGTTTAAATTCACTCATCCAAAGTAATATAACTAGTGGAAATGAGTCCTAAACGGTTGCTTCAGTGGTAAATGCTTTGAACTTGAGTGATTTGTTCCCTCTCAAGTTCAATGTTCGAATCCCACTAGATGCAGTTCATTGGGTTATGCCTCCTGGTGTAAATAACCAGCGACTTACCATAATCTGTGTTGAGAAATTTTTGAAGACACGGAACACAAGTCATGGGAATTAGTCGAGGTAAGCGTGACTCAGACATCCCGATTACCGAAAAAAAAATAGTGGAAATGGGCACATGCTGCTGTTAGAACAATTATCTTCTAAATCAAATATGGGAAATAAAACAAGAGTTAAGTCATTCCAGGAGAAAAAAAAGTTCTACTGAGATATATTGAATCTGAATTTCAAATTTGTATAATAAACAAATAAAAAAATCTAAACATAGTCATAGTCATTACAACAAATTATAGCTTCAGTGGGTTTTCTTATAAAATTTTGCTAATTACGATCACAAAATTAACCTCTATAATTGTTCCTACTAATTTTCATAGTAAAAAATTACAATAAAAAATTACTGAATATATTCTCCAACTCATTTTGTTAATTCCCCTGGAAAACAGCTTTGAAATCTCCATGAAGTATGAGCAGGAACCCGGTATGCAATGCAGTTTATGCCTCTTCATACAATCAACCAAAATTTGAGTGGCGGAAACTGTTTCTAAAAAAATAATAAGAATAAGACTGCGTATATATTAAATCCTTACAAGAACCTATAGTACGGGAAATCTTTTGTGTTAGGCCATTCCGTCGGAATAAGAAATGAGAAAATTGAAAAAATAATCGCACAATCAAACTTCCATTCAAGTACTTGACTCGATCAATAAAACTGGCAAGAAAGTGCTATCCAGAGGCACGTATGCTAAATAAACAACTCTACTTCCAAGATTGGGATAAACATTCTGTTCAAAATTTATGTAATTGAAACTGATTTATTAGAAACTTTGATCAGCAGATGTCCAAAAAAATTGATGTTTACTTTAGACAATCCAACCGCCATAGTACAACATAAATACATTAATGATTATTGTAATAAATTAAAGCAAAAAATAATTAAGTTTGTAAATGAATAAGAATTCCAATTTCCAGATGCTAGATGAAGATTCAATGAGAAACCAGGGGTAATTACAAGTTTTCCAGAGTTTTCTTTTTCTTGGCCATCAAAATGACCTGTCCATAAATATGATCTAATTAAACTTGCATTAATGATTTCCTCCTTCATTGCTCTTTGCAAAATAGGCAATACTTGTTAACATACGATCTAATCTAATGCTTCTATTGATACTCTGTGAGATATAGGAGCTTCATCCCAAATTATCAAACTGGTAGCTTTAAGTAACTTTCCTAAGCTTGATTGTTTATTAACAGCACATGTTACATCTCTATCAATACTAAGTGGAATTTTGAATCTTGAATGTGATGTTCGACCACCAGGTAACTGTTGGGGTTTTGGTGCGGACGCAGCGGAAGCTCGGTTTCGGGTGAAATCATAATTTTAAAACCTTTTAAATTACCGAATAAATTATTCAATATCCAATATGAATAATTTATTTATATTTCACCTAAACATATTTATTCGATATCAAATAACGACATAAATAACTAAGAAACGTCGCGAAACTTTTACGAAAATGTTTTTACGCAAAATGACATAAAACACGTTTTGACCGAACCAACCACCCAATGCACACGAGGGCTGCCCAGGTCAGCCCCAATAGTGCTAGGGCAGTTCATGGGCTGCCCGAACAGTGACCAATTCACTGTTTGGGCAGCCGTCACCCGGTTGACTCAAAAGTCATCCGGTAACGCCGTTTTTCACCGTTTTCACTTATTTCAACTCCGAAATAATTTTCGGCAATTGTTCCAACACCCAAAACACAACCAATACATTTATATGACATCATTTTCATCACAATAAACCTAGTTTTTCCAGATCTGATTTTGTAACAAAAATTATCAAATTATCATGCTTTAATCCAACTTTCTCAATATTAATCATATTAATACTAACACCAATTCAAGCCACCATCAATGAAACACCCAAGAACAAATCTAGGCATTACAAGAGTGGTCATAACACTCTAGAATGACAACATATCATCAACTGATTAAATTGAACCAATATTACAACAATATCATTCAAATCAACTTCACACATGCAATAAGCCTCCAAATCCATATTCCAAATCAAAAACACCCAAATTTATAGAAAAGAAGAAACCCTAGAATCAATCTAGATAACAAGAACATGAAACATGCTTTCAAAGCTTAGGGATATTGAAGATTACCTTTAATCTCTTAATTTCCTAAGCTTTTTCTTGATTATTTTTCTTCCTTGAATCATCAAGCCAATTTGAGAGGTATTTGGAGGATGATTTTCGGCCATAGCAAGCCATAAAAGAGAAAAGAAATTTTTTAGATTGCCGACTTTGGAGGGTTATTTTGGTCATTTTTACAAAAATTATTTTGATCCAAAATCAAATTAATAAATCATGCCACATATATCCAATTAATAATAAGCATGTGTGATAATAATTATCACAAATGAAAATTATCAAATTAAATTAAATATAAAGTTAAAGTAGTCAAAAATCAAATTTAACACTTTAACCTTAAATTTAATGTCAAGTGTAACCAATAATAATTAAACATATATTCCATAACAATTATGAAATATATATATATCAATTAATCATCTAAATATTTAAAATTTAAATATCCAAATAATTAATTAATATAATTATTAATTCATATGTATTTTATTTACATTAAATAAAATACGTATAGAGTGACATGTGTCAAAATCTCATTTGACAATTAATTAATGTGTATCTAATTAAATTATGTATCAAATACAAATACATAATAATTACGATTGACCAAAAATGCCCCTATGCATGTATTTTCGTTTAACCGTTTAAACGATTCGAATTAACTCATTTAATCGGGTGAAGTATTATGAATAATTGTATTATTCATAACGCGTTGCCCAAATGCTCAACGAGTACACTTCATATTGTGAGACTCTCTAAGTTTAGGTTTATCCGTCACGAAATCCAATTTCGTGTCCATAATTCACCCACTCATGAATTATGATGACCACATATAATCTCGCTAAACTATACAAGTCGAGGTCATTGCATACGTATAATCCCTCCGTCACAGGCTATCTATATTATACCTAGGATATAGATAAGAACGTCAAATCTTTATGTTATAATATAGTCGACTTTCAAATCTACGATCTCTAAATAACACTCGGAACTTGATTCCGAAGTTATACCACGACCATGGATTTACTAGATCGCAAACACGTGCAGGATACCTATGCCTTGTACACAGGACTGACATATTATATCTTGATATGCACTGGATATCATGAGCATCAGTCCACTCACAAAGAACAGGCGGGGGTCTGATTTAAATAGATCGGTGACGTGACTGCCATCAAAGTGTGGAGGATAACTCATATATCCACTGTGGTATCTCAAGTCGAAGGACCACTATGCTCGCTCAACTCGAGAAGATTCCTATTGACGTTGGTGTACCATCTATTAGGAAATCTTCAGTGAGTTATTCAGTGTTTATCAAATAAACACCTATATGTCTATATGAGTCTCCCGAGACTCATGGTTCATTGGGATAAACCATCGGACCAAGTCATGGTATATGACATGTAATGGTCTCAGCGGATTTTACTAACCGACTCGTGTTAGCAAATCTTGACCAGAAATTTTATTTAAGGATATACAACTTATAATGACGCTTCCCAATGTTAATTACAAACTACGTTGTAACTGCGCACTGCGTTATAAATCCTAGGGTCTTTGTCTAATATACACGTATCACTAATCAGATTTAGTTTCAATATAATCATAATTAGATATCTAATCGTAATTAGATCAAATATGTATATAAAAGATAATGGGTGCTACCATTAAATAAGTAATATTATGGAAAAAAAACATTGATCGTATTCATGAATCAGACAAAAATACGATCCAGATTGACACTCTTTGCACCAACCCTAACAGTAACACAGATGCAGCTATTCCTGATGAAGTTGTAGAAAGGGCTATAAAACTTTTTGACTTAATGGTAGAAAAAATAACTTTGTACAATTATGTCTTTCATGTTCCTCCAGGCCCGTCTACAAAAAATATTCATGTTTTGTTTTTTTTTTTTTTGCAAAGACTTTGTTTACTATCAGGTCCTATATATTTTTTTGTTCTCAGGCAAGCAATGATATTGATAACAAATTGTTGATGGTGTTTTTTTGGCCCTCAGGAAGTCAGAATCCCAAGGAAGGGTAAAATGAATTTTACACTTGACAGATAAAAGCCTAATGTCCCTGTGAGGATGAAAGGTCAAACAGAGGGACCCGAGTCCGAGGCACATAGAGGAAACCCGAAGCATAACTAGAGGAAAGGTTGGGAAACCGACCCGACCTGATAAGAAAGTATCAAACTCGACTGCACTGGAACATTTATGAAGATTGACCCGGGATGGTCAAGCCCGGCCCAACATCAGACTCTCAGAGCAGCCTCGGCATCATACTCGGCATTCAAGCCTCGTGTCAGCCTTAAAATCAGGATTGACTCAGTAGATCAGACCGGTAAAGGAAATGAGAGGAAGTCAGACCAAGCACCATGAGTCTTGACACACTGACCCGACCTGCTAGTAGATACAATGAAGGATGTTACTTGTTCCGACGGACCGACCCGGTGATGTAGGTCGGGGTTGTAACATTGTGTTCTTAGAAGTAGGCCAGCGACTGATGGGATAGAGCATGGTTACAAGTATATTGACTGACACACTCAATCGCGTAGGAGCAGTTGGGACGTAGGCTAGCACATGGGCTGAAGCGTGTAGCAGAGGGTAAAGTAGCTGGTTTAATGATATATAGGTGACATAAAGTAGTTTTGTTAGAGGCAGGTTCACGTGGCTGACGGCACGGAGTCAGCGTAACAATGGAGTTTGTCCTAGTATATAAAAGGGTTGAGAACTCATTGTAATAAGTTGGTTGATGGTTCAGCTAATTTGTTTCTTCACTTGTAAAAGAGAGCAAAAAGTATAATGTAAGTGAGAGCTAGTAAGAGGTCGGTCAGACGTGTAAGTGAGAGATTAGGAGGTCAGTTTGACCCTAAGTCCTAATAAAAACCTCATTTTCTTTGTGACCATGGATGTAGGTCGGGTCCATCCCGCCGAAAAACCACGTTAAACCTTCTGTTTTGTTTGTGTGTTTTCTCATCTTTTGCTAAGTTTGTATTTGGTCCCCAAACCAAATAAATTCACAGTTGAGGGACGTTTGTTCGAGGAATGATTTTCCCGAATTATCCATGGAACGAAAAACAACCGTCAACACAAATCTATTTCAGAAACTATTATGCCTAAATCATCATTTATTTCCTTCATCATTCTTTCATCTTCATCTACTACAATTCGATAATAAACTAATTGGTACTCGTTTATATCACTGTCTATGGGTGTTCACGGGTCGGGTCGGGTTTTTTGAAATTTTATGAGACCCGATCGGGTCGGGTCACGAGAAGTTCGGGTCGCGGGTCGGGTCACGCGAAGGTGGAACCCGATCGGGTTCGGGTCGGGTCTTTGGGTCGGTAGAAAAAAATAATTTTTTTTAATTAATTAATTATTTTGAAATATAAATATTTGTTATTTTATGTCTCAAAAGATTTAATTAAAAGTATGGTACAAGGAAAAGCTGTGCATCTCTCATACATGAGAAGCATTCAACAGCAAACAACAAAGAAAAAGGGAGAGGTTTCAAGAGTTTCAGTACTTCAAATATCACCGACCCAAAGAAATAATGAAATTTATCGAGTTTCTAGTCAAATTTGTCATTAGAATTGTATGTGATAACTCCTGGGGATCCATAATTAATTTATTTAATCTCTTAACAAGTAAATATTGATATAAAATTTCTCTATTTTATACTAGAGTTTGTCACTAAAATTCTGTGTAGATGACTTTATTTTATAGCGTAGCATAGAATTATAAAATGGATAAATTAACTTCATTCTGCCTTCAGAATGATTTCTGTTTTTACGTGATAATAGAAATTGTGTGTGCAGGTAGTTGGTGACTTGCATACCCTTTTAGTTTGTGCTTGACCATAATAGTGGAATGGCTTATGGAGTTTATTAAGGCCTCCAATTCATGTCATGGAATGGTTCACTTCTCATATCCTTGTTAATATGATTACCAGAATCATTTTCCGCTTTGTTTTTTGTTTTGTTTTTTTTTTTCTTCTTGTTTATTCTGGTTTATTAGTTGCATGTAAAGTTTCGTTTTTCTCTTCTTCTACGAATTTTTGGTGGATCATTTAGGCATTATTTCTAATCAAAATTTATTATTTTAGTTAGAAAAATAATAAAAATTTTAGAAAAATATAAATTTTTATAAAAGAGTCTTGTTTATAAATTTTTTTGGATCCACGTGGGTCGGGTCGGATCACGTCGGGTCGGGTCGGGTCAGGTCGGGTCGGGTCAGGTCGGGTTGACCCGACCCTATGAACACCCCTGTTACTGTCAATGGATTCAAGAACTAACCAAATATGCTCTAAAGTCTTTCTTCTCATATCAGGCACTGAAATATGTTCATAATATGATCTTCAAACATGGATGGTTCAAATTTTATAACATTATTAAATTATTAGGTTTACAATATATTAGAATAGTAGCTAAAAGTCTCAAAAAAAGTAAGGCATTTGATACACACAGGCTTCTTCTAGGCATTGCACTAATGTATTATCAGGATCTAATAAATCATTCAAAAGAGCGGACTCACGAAATGTTGTTACTTTAACACCATTAATAATTTTTAAATCATTAAAAGATGTACCTCAAATAAGATTTAGCAATAATCTTAGATAATTTCTCTTACCTTCTGATGGATATGCAGATATAATTCTACCATTACAATACGCTGTTTTCTTGATGTCTATCTCCTATATTGTTAATTCCATACGTAATATTCTGGAAATTCTTTATATAACAATGTACGAGCCTTTTAATTAATTTATTCATTCTAAGGAATTCAATTAATATTGATATGGAATATATTTTATTATTTGTGTAATATCCCGAATTTTCAGAAAATTATGGAAGGTTATGATCCTCAGATTGAAGTTTTGGTCTCAGAATGAGATGGTGTCGGAGAATAAGAGTTTAACCAATGAAAAATATGTTGGAATGTCTTATAATGAAATCTCGTTGCATAGGAAATCATGAAATTTGAAAGAACTAGTTACACGAATTTGATATTCGGAGAAAATTTCGTTGTTTCAGCTATAAAAATATCAAACAAACTCCAATTGAGTTTATTTTTTATCCATTGGAATTTTTTTAAAGACGAATAACTTTTATATTGAACACATTTTGAAATTTACATGAAAAGGGTTCGAAAATATGTATTTCTAAAAGAGCCAAGAGGTATGGGTCTGTTTGTAATTTTGCGCCTATTTTGAAATTTCCGAAAATTTTATAATTAAATACGCATAGATTTCAGAAATAGTAGAAGTGGTAAAGTTTTGCAATTCCTCACACACGACCCATTGTCTCCATTTTGCATTTGAGGTTGACTGGTCACGCTGGCAGCCAGTCGACCAACGGCTACCGGCACGATAGCCTAGAAGGGTACGCCGCCCATGCCCCATCTCATGGTGGCCGGTGGCGGCCCTAGGGACATTGGAATCTGGAGAATCGACGTGAAGAACACGCACACCTACTCACCCTAATATCGACTTGTCACTTTGTTTCACAGCTCGAGCCACTCACCAAATCAAAGACCTCAGAGAGTACTATAAGATGGTGGTGATGATGTTTCTAATCCAAGCTCGGTTGCATGTAAAACGAGAAATTATGGTGAAAAGTAACATTCGTGTGAACAGTAGCTCTAATTGAAATTCGACCGATTTCTACACATCCGTGGGAGCGTTGGGAGTCTGTATATACCTTCAGAATCTCGGTAAGACCTCACAGTAAAAAAATCGATATTTTCAATTATCTCAATTTGTATTCGGATACTTCCAGTAGTGTCGTAGATAACATATTGACTTGTATTGAATTGAATAAGTTAGAATGTATCGATTTTGTATTATTGGTAGAATTCGTGTGAAATTAGAATGAATTTGACCGATCTGGTAGGATTAACGAATTTCCGATAAAATCGGCTTTCACGTGTGTCTGTGCTTTGATGAAAGTAATGTTAGATATGAGCTAATTATACTGATATAATAATATTTGGATGAATCCGGAAGGTTTCAGAGGGTCCAAGATCCTTCCGTAGCGTTATCGGAAGTTTTTCCAAAACATATAATCATAGAATTTAAGTTATCTGATGGTCTTGGAATGATATGTTATAATGTATTAGATGTATTTGTTTGGTTTTGAGAGGAACGCGATAAATCTGAAATATTTCGGATCCGTTTGTAATGATTTTAGACTTTTCGAAAGATTTTCTAAATTTTACTGGAAACTGAAACTAGTGCTACGAATATGTTATATTAGATGTTTTGAGATTAATGAAACTAGAATCGTTGAACATTTAATGAAACTAGAATCGTTGAAAACAAATTTAATTTGGGTGTTCTGGAAAAATCTAGAAGTTTGTATAATTGAGTCAAGAATTCTGCATATCACCGGTTCAAATTATTTCGTCGCTTGTTTTGACAGATTGGACTTGGATCATAAGTGTTCGTGAGACGAGTTAAGTATTCCAAGTTATGTGTACCAACATGTTGGTTGTTGTTTGTACGTAGGAACAATGTGTGTAAATATATGTGTATGTGTGTGTGTGTATATGTATGTATAAGTAAATTTATCTGTATAGAAATACATATAGTTTAAGTTGACTAAGTCACCACGGGTTTGGGTTGGTTAAAGCCATGGGTTTGAGGGGTTTGGTTACAATGTCTGATGACTATAAAATTTGTTGTGTGATGTGCCATCCCTGTGGGCTTCTTATCATACGATGACAGATAAATATGTGTTTTGTGATGTGTTTGACATGTGAATGAATGCCTTTGAATGTGTGTCTTTTGTATTAAGCGATCTGCATGTGATTTTTGAAAAGTTTTCCCAAACAAAAAAAATATATTTTGATTCCACTTTTGATGTGAAATGATTTCACCACATTGTACACCCTCTGTTTATGGGGCTCTGTCCATCTGACTACAGACATTCTGTTACCCTTCGTTGATATGGTCTTGTTACGAACATTTTCATATCTATACGCGTGATCGGCAATGAACGTCTTGTATGATTTTTGATGATATGATATACATTTTATTATGCTTCAGATTTCAGCCATGTTTCCAAAATATGATTTCAGATTATATGATATATGTTTTCAAATGATGATATACGATTTTGTCTTGTGTCTTCAGTGTCTGAATTTCTTTTGATTCTAATTTACATAAGTTTTCTGATGTCAGTTCCTATTGACGTTTTCTTGAGTCCTGACGTTTTCGACTTCTGTTATATTACAAATCTGTAAGTTAGTACTTCAGTTTTATGATACTTTTATTTTATGTTTTATCGATAATTATATTATATTTAAAAGTGATTTTGGAAGAAAAAAGATTTCGGATAACCCTATTTTAGGATTTGATATGATATAATAAATTTTCATCTCAAGACTTGTTTCATATTTTATACTATATTTTCGTCGAGATGCTTGATCAAATATTTTCGTCACAGAGCCTCATGATGACTTTAGTTTTTGGCCCTCTGTGGCGTTTGATTCTGATATGGAGTTCTGACCATCGGAAAATGACAGCCTACTACCTTTTGTCTATATAGTACTGTTCGGATATTGCTGGGTTCTTACGTGTAACTCGGAAAATGGACGTCTGAATAGTTTTAATGATTCTGGATCTTAGAAGCTTCTAATTTTAGAAAGATACATTTTTGAATAATTCAGGTTTTGAAAGATGATTATTGTGTATTGTGACTTCTGATGATGTAAAAGTTGACTATATGGATTCTGTAGTATGATTCATGTTTATAGTAATAGATATAATTGCTTGTAAAGAACTTGTAATGTGTTCTTCGTTTTTGATAATGTGTACGTTTGTCTATAAAGAATTCATATTCTGATTTCTGTTTTTGATTGTGAATGAAGTTGACTGTATGGATCTTGTAATATACTTCCGTTTCTGATAACATATGCATTTGTGTGAAAAGACTCTGTTTCTGATAATGAATGTCATTTGACTGTATATAGAATTCTTTTGTGTGTCATGTTCCTGTTGGTTGGATGAGACTAAATTTTTGATAATTGTGTGGGACATGTGTGCGTGATCCGTTTGCTTGAAGATTATGGTTTGTTTGTTAGGACGAAGATTTGGGAATCTGTATGAGATATGTTTTTGAATGTGTATATGTGTGTATGTAACTCGAGGTTTTAACGTTCGAAGGAGTTTGAAAGTAAGGTTTCTGATTCGCATCAGGTACTTTTCTAAGTATGTATATGTAACATTGATTACAATCATTCAGAAGGTTATTGGTATAAAGGATTTATTACTTAACTTGATGTTAAAGAAGATATTTAAGACTTTCCGATTTGACGATGTTTCAAATATTTTGAGATATTAAAGTTTTGTTTTAAAGTTTTGGTTGTCTATTAGAAAAGCCTTATGAACTCAGTTTATGGATCCTAAATATACATGTATTCTTGAAAGACGTTATGTTTAAGAAGGGTAAATAGTAGTACAAAGTTTAAAGGTTTTCTGGCAGATAATTTCATATATGTATATGTATATATGTTTGTATTTATTCATACTTTTCTGAAATTTATTTTTGTATTTCCTGATGTATGTGGTTACTTACTGAGTTTTATAACTCACACCACCTCAGTTTGCTAGTTTTGTAGCTTGGCAACTAGAACGGTCAGCCATCAAGTTTTGGATATTCAAGCTCAAGACGAAGGACCACCCAGCCTATAGTCACCTATTATAGAGTCATGGGGAAATGTCTATGTGTATAACATTCTATTTGTTTGATTTTTGTTGGATCGTGCAATGCAAGTATTTATGTGTATGTAAATAAAGTTCTGATTTGCACGTATAGTTTTGGGCATAGAGCCATTGAGTTTTGATATTAAGAATTTATATGTTTTGGATTGGATCAGTGGTCTTTTTAGTGTATCTTATATTTGTGACAGGTCGTTATGGTGCTGGACTGTGTTCTAAGATGTCTGATTTTTAGGACGCGTCATGTCTGTTTTCTTTTAGGCTTGAGGCTTAGGGAGGTAGATTATTAATGTCTCTTGTCGGTAGCCTCCTACCTCTAGCAGGGTGTTACATAGTGGCATCAAAGTGAAAGGTTTAGATGTTAGTGACTGCAGCTACATGGTATTCGATCGTCTAAGTAAGTTTTCTGTTATGAATTGACCATATAGGTCTTTTTTTTGTAATCTTCTTTGACCTTTATGGTATGTGATACGATGTGTTATGATTTAGATTTGATATGACTAAGATGTATTTGATGTGTATGATCTGATGTTATTTGATTCGATGTGATATGATATGATATGATATGAACTGGTTTGCTACAGATCGAATGGTTTCGTGTGATTTAGTGTAATTTGAATTGATGTGCTTTGATTTGATATGGTTTGATTCGATTATGATCAGATATGTCTGAAATATCCTCGATGTATGAGTTTTGATAGGATTCTGATGTATGAGTTCTGATTTGATTATGATGATGTATTGATTTGATTATGACCCTCTGACCTGACGTACATGGGCCTTGACCTGAAATTGAGACTAACTCATGTCTTGAACTTGTCGAGTCAGCACCTGACTGAAACTAGCTTATGTCCTGAATTTTTCTTATGAGCTGAGTCTATCTCATATCATATCCTTAATAATTCAGCTCATGATCTGACCTGATATTCACGTGGTCCTGATCTGATGGGCTCTGTCCCAGATTGATTAACTTGGTCAACATATGAGTTGATCGGTATTTGTATTGATCAATGTCTGACTTGATTTGGATTTTCATGCTCTGATATGCACTCCCCGACGTGATTGCGACATTCAGGTCCTATTATTCATGCCCTGAAGAAGTACATCTGATCTCTTGAACTTATCTTTTTGTATCGTTATATTGTCTAACAACGCCTTTGACCTTCTACCGGGAGGTCCTGAACCTGGACTATGATGAGAGACTTTTGGAATCAATCTCTGATGATGAGCTTTTGAAGTCAGGCTCTTTCGTTTGTGTAATACTTATTTCGGTAATGAATGCTTTTGGTTTTGAGAAGAATTTTGCATTTGTCTCGTCTCGTCAGACCTTGATAGCCATTTTGGGTTGGACTTTCTGGGTTTTCGTACTATGATAGGCTTCTTCTGCCATACATCAGAGTCTTCTCATATTTTTCATTCCCTATCAGACCCTTGTAGATTGTTCGTCTTTGGGTCTGATGTCATGGATTCCTATACTCTGGTTGGATTTATTGCCATGTATCAGAGTCTCATTTTCCTCGTCAGATTCTGATAAACATTCATTTTTAGGGTCTGACGTTCAGAAACTTCATGCTTTGATGAGTTTTTCGACTATACATCATAGTCTTTTTTTCCTCGTCAGAGCTTGATATACATTTCTTCTTTAGGGTCTGATTTTTTAGATCTTCATGTTCTGATGGATTTTTCAACCATACATTATAGTCTTATTTTTTCCTCGTCAGACCCTGATAGATAATTCCTTTTTAGAGTCCAACTTTCAAAATCTTTATGCTCTGATGAATTTTTCTACCATACATCAGAGTCTTTCTTTTTCCTTGTCAGACCTCGATAGACATTTCATTTTTAGGGTCCGAATTTCCGGATCGTCCTTGATGTGGCTAGGTACAGAAGGATTTTCCGACCAAGCGTCAGACCTATTTTGTTTTTGGTAAAGCCCATGGCATAACGCATATTGGACAATCAAATAGTAAGAATATTTAATTTAAATTAACGAAGCACAAAATTCTTACATATAATATTTTTTTAAAGATATATGCATTCCATGTCATGTGTACTGCCTTCATATTTCTAGCATTCAAGAGTTTATAGGTTCTTTTGCCTTTGTCCTCAAAGGCCTCGAACTGACCCTCTCATTGCTCTCATAACTTCCCATTTTGCTGGACCTTTGGGATTTTTCGAAACACCTACTCTCATACGTTGAATCTTCTGGCCTACCACTGTGATCGCAGCGGCTTGAGACATCCTGGTTCTATTCTCCATCGCCTTCTACATGCCCTCTGCTTTGGTCCGTACTTCCGACATGTCATGCAGAGGTGCCTTCAAGAACTGCTCATAAATGTAGGACCTGTTGATCAACCTTCTGACGAAGAAGGCTGCTGCAAACTTCGAATCTAGATTGTTGACGGTGTTCATCTTGTCAACGAACCTCTGTGAGTATTTACTGGGAAGCTTATCATACCTCTACTCTAGCTGCAGGTCTGCCATAGTAACTTTAGTGGGACAATTGCCATGGTACTGCTCAATAAAATTATGTCCCAGACATTCAAAACTTCTTATGGATCTCTTTGGAAATTATAGAAACCAAGACAGGGCATTGCCAGCGCGAGTGGTGACGAACAAATTACACATCATAGTCTCGTTGGTGGTTTCCAGTGAGATCCTCTACCGAATCCAAATAAGGTGAGTAACTCGGTCTGACATCCCAGTGTACTTGTCGAAGCTAGGTGGGGTGAAGTCTTGGGGCTTTAACTCCTATTCGATCCACTCATAGACTGGTGGGGTGGACATCTCCCTGATTACCAGGTTAGTCAGATTCGTCGAGATCTGTACCCGAATTCCCCTAATTCTCTTCGCTATTGTAGCCACCAACCTTTCGTCGATAAATTCCTCTCTGCAATGGACATCCTTTTTGTTACGACTCAGACCTTTACCTTTCTCAGTATGTTCCAACTCTCTCCACGTCTGGCCCTGATTTCTGGAGCCCTCTGCATCGGAATCCGCATCATTGATCTTGATGGGGCTCTTTCTCTGGGTTCCTTCGTTGTGGTACTCCTCTAGCCGCCCCTCCTCGCAGAGGTCCTCGACCATGGCTGTTTCTTTCCCTTTCCTTCTGTCCTTCCTAGGGTCAGCTCCCTGGACCTGGGCTTTGAGTGCCTGAATTTTATGTTGCAGGACCTGCATCTGTTCCTAGAACTGCTTTTTCAGGGTATGCATTTGGTCCTCCATCTGCTTCATCAACTCGTTCCTCATCGCCGGGATGTCCATCATGAGCATCAGGTGGTTGGATACTTCTTCCTCCTGGTGAGAAACTGACGCATAGATTCTAGACTCTTGATTCCTTGGAGTCATTCTTACTTGTTCGGTTGATCGAATTTTCTTGTGTAGTAATTGCAGAAAACCATAAACACGGCTTTTCGTCTCAATTTCCCAACAGACGGCATCAATTGTTTGTACAGTTGAACCCTACAAATAATAAAATTAAAAAAAATAGAAATTGGTAAAGAATTATTTGTTATTGCTCGAATATCACCATATCGGTCCCTTGTTCTAAGGGTTTTTGAATTATTTATAATACTTTATTACAAGAAAAATAAACTGACAGCGGTTTCATTCCATTCACGTTTCCCACTAATTGGTCCACTCCCTACAATCTCGAAACTTCTCTATTTTGGGTGATTAGCTAGCTTAAAGAAACGAAAATTAATTAATTAATTGTCTGATTCCTTATTTAGAATATTCGTGTTATCAGAGAGCTGATATTTCGGGCCTATTCCTTGCATAGCATGTGTTTGCTTTCATGGGAGTCAAGCATGATATGGACTTCCCACTTGTGAGCCCTGAATTTAGACTCGGGTGGAGGTCCTGATTTTAGACTCTAGTGATGGGTTTTGTTACCAAACTCTGATACAAGACATCTTGAAACCTGATCTTGATGGGAGGTGTTGAAGTTCTCTGCATCTCGTCACGTGTCAATTTCCTAAGTAATTGATTTTCTCACAAATAGATTTTTTTAACCATACAGTTGATTAAGAAAATGAATTGATTTAAGATTCAAGATTACCTCAAGATGATTCAATCTTTTGTCCTCTCTTTTCTTTTATGGATCAAACTCTGTTTTGTTTCTGTTGTTATCTGGTTTGTGTTTTTTTTCTTTACACCGCTTCAATTTGTCTTTTGATTTGGCTCAAAGTGGTGACAAACTACAAACAAATTATAATCAGGCAACATGCCAAAGAAGTGCAGGTGAAATAGGCAGCAAACAATGGATAAGGAGCAAATGAAGAAGTAACTGGAAGCGAAGTAGCTGCCTTCAAGCAGGTAGGTAAAGGCAGTAAAACAAAATGTTTGACCCATAGACGAAGCAAAAGAAAAGTAGGTGAAGCCGGCAGCAAACAAAAATTTATTAAATGTTTACAGAAAATTACATTTTACTATTACAAAAAAATATATTTTAATATTATATCGTTATAAAAAATTATATTTTATTATAATGGTAAAATATTATACCCAAATAATTCTTATATTTTTCTCAAAAATTTGAAGCTGTCATCGATATAACCATTATATATATGGCTTTAGAATTGTGGACACCTGCTGGATTTAATTGTTTTGAGTTTCAAGAATTGGGCCTTTCATGTAAATTTTAACCAAGCTTGGGCTCTGTTATTGGACTGATATTCAAATTCTTATGAAACCCAACAAACTTAATTAAGTTCCCATAAACTAAAAGTAAACTTGTGCGTGTAATGAAGCATCTCAGTATATTGAAACTGTGGAAGGATTATTTATTTATTTATTTATATTTTTTGCTGTGGGGGTATATCAGACCTTTCAATGCGTGAATTTGTCTTTGATGACCCAACCACGGTTCCGGCTCAAAATCGAAACCGAAACCGAACCGGAAGATTCCTTCTGGTTCCGATTCCTTTCGGTTCGGCTAGGGTACCATACCCAAATCGGAAAGAACATGACGATTCCAACAGGAACTGTTGGAACCTTCCGATTCTAAGGAACCAGACTAAAATCTTACAATTCCCTTAAAGCGTAAGGTTCCACGATTCCAATCGGAACCATTACGGTTTCGATTGGAACCATTGCAAGCCAATGGTTGCCAACGGCTAGTAGCCATTAGTTTTTGGCAAGGAGCCAAACTTATTATTTTTAATATATTTTTAAAATGATAAAATTACCCTCAATAATAGTAAAAACGATTGATTTAATTTTGCAATTCTCCATTAGCAAATACACACATACATGGGTGTGACTTGTCATCGGGTTGATGCAAATTGGAACATGTAAAAACGATTTATTGCAACATACTACACATAATAACTATCTAAAAAATGTAATAGTATTACGTGACCTTTGATTCTTCTCACCTCAAGAGGATACGTAGACAGTTTAAATTTTTAAAGATTTAAGTTTAAGGTCTTTTAATTTTAATTTATATTTTTAATTTAATGTAATAATTTTTTCATTATTTATATTTGGTAACATTAATAATATCCTATTTCTTTTTTCTTTTTAAATGAATTTTCAATTTTATAAATAAATTTCAAAAATAGAACCGGAACCATCCGATCTGGTTCTGATTCCCAATTCCACAATCTTGTGGAACCAAAACTGAACCGATTTTCACAAATGTGGAACCGGCCCAGAACCGAACCGAATTGATAGAGTCATCCATAATATCTTTTCCTCTGTTACTCAAACAAAGACACGAAAATCTGTGACACGAATAGACCCGACCATGATTCCAGTTCAAAATAAAAATCGAACTGGAACCGAAATCGGAACCGATTTATTTGATTTTGTTAGGGTTCTACCCTAGATGATTTGAAAAGAACCGGACGGTTCCAACGGTTAGTGTTGGATAATTATGACCCATAAAATCACTATTTGTACAGAACATGGTGTTATTGTACAAATTAACTATGTGACAAAGGAAATTGCTCTTTTATCATTTGTAATTGGATTACCAAGATATATAAATGATAAAAGTCCATATGATTAGTTCCAGATTAATAAGATATGAGACAATATTAATCCAGTAAGGTTTAATTATTAAAATATCCCTAGTCGTAGTATTATCGAGACTGGACATCGATAATGCGGAATAGACTAGTATTGCATTTGTGCACGTTGTGGGAGCATAACGACATAGTTCTCATATATTTAAGTTTTGGATACTTATGCAAGTGTAATAGGAGGCTGTGTTTACCAATGGTAAGGAAACAGCTTCGCTCTGGATAGACCCCTCGGAATTCCATTGGTAGTATGACTATGTGTCTATGGAAGTCCGAATCAGGGTAGGTGTATTTGATCTTAACCTGAGACTTGCATCGCTAATATTTGTGACAATCAATATACTTTGGTTTTTGTCGTCCGGGGCTTTAACAGGTTATGTGTACGCCTCTTCTGGGTATATTGAGAATCGTAGTGTATTGGGTGTGATGTCAAGATGGAAGTATCACTTCAGTCATATGGAGATGATGATCACGTAGGATACAGAACTAGTACTCTTAAGTACTGCAGTCATCGGGATAATATGACTAGGTCATGTTTATCCGATTATAGAGACTAGTTACCAGAGATCCGATATATGCTTCGTATGGGGCAGACACAATTCCAGCCCCAGGCCTAACATATGACATCCGATACTGGATCGTAATACGCAATACTACGTATACTACGCCTGATATAGATTACATATTCCTTAAAAGAATATTTCTGGAGAATTGGGTAGGCATGACGCTTTGCTAGAAGCAAACCATGTCTTGTAAATCAGTAAGAATGTGGTACCGGGTACGCACGTATTCGGATATTCCGATGACCGAATTTACTGCCAACATATCCAGGGATCTCATGGGTCGCTTCCTGAAGATTCACCGATGACGTATGACTCGAACATAATTAATCTGGGATTAATAAGATGAGAGAGAAAATTAATCCAGGATTAATTACGGAGAAATTTTATCTGGGATAAAATACTATTAGAAGGGAGAGAACGATTAATTCAGAATTAATCGGTAAAATAATATATTCGATATATTAAATGAAATTAGATTTCATGACGGAATTAAAATTGGATTTTAATTCGGGTGAACGAATTAATTTAGAATTAATTCGCGAGCGACGTGAATAGTAATTTTGTTAGGGATAATTATTTGATTAAATTTGATTTAATTACGTCGCAACGGAAAATTCGTTAATTCAGAATTAGCGAACCGGAGTCCGGGATGTGTTGCGGGCCCACTCGAATTTTGAATCAAGTGGGGCCCATAAGTCACATCCCAAGTCACCTCACTTGTCACTTTATTTACCTTTGGTGATGGAAGTTGGTGAAGATTTATTTTGGTAACTTGTAAGACACCTTTTGTCATTTGGAATGACATTTACCAAACATGGTTTTGGTAAAAGGGAATTGTTTTTTGGAAAATCAATTACAATTACACAACACCAAAATCAAATCTCTCTTCCTCTCTTTTCTCTCAAAAACTGAGAGTTGCCTCTCTCCCTATCTTCTCTTGGCTTGGCCGAGAGTCACACAATGATAAGGGGAAATTTTTGTTGCAAAAATTTTCCATTGCTAGCACATTAAAGGAGTCATTCAAATGTGTTAGGGAAACCAATCCATGAGTTTGGAATTCAAGGACAAGCTTGGAAGCTCAATATACATCAAAGGGGAGCTTGGAGCACAACACAAAGGCTTGGAATTTTTGTTATCTCCTACATCCAAAACCGATCAAAGTGAGTATTTTCCGCATTCTTACTTTGTTGTATTCACATGATTTCTTGCTTAATTGATCTTGGTTTGACCTAGAAAACCCAACAATGGTTTCATAGCCATAATTGAGCATGAAATTGAATTTAGGGTTCTTAAACTTTAATTTGGGATTTTTTGATTTGAGCATGATTTCTTCAAATTGATTGGTTGAGTATGCTTAGATTATGATAACTAAGAGTTATGCATGATGAATTTGGAGAAAAATTAATTAGATTAATTTTCCCCTAATTGCTTACCTTGGCCGAATACATAAGGACCATTGTAAGGCACCAGTTGGCTTTAGGGCACCAGGTGTTAAGACACCCCTACGGACTTAATTACTCATACTTCACATATATATATTTTTACAGCATCTTTGATCCATGTAGCGAGCTTTGGGCCAGTGACTCCCAAACCAGTTGGCTTTAGGGCACTATGTGTTAAAACACCCTTACAGACTTAATAACTCGGATCTCAGATGTTTTTTTTTTCCATCACCTTTTGAGATGCTTCCTCCAATTAAACTAGAGCACTGAATATTACAAACTTTTCAGTTATAGCTCATGTCCTTATATTACTATGCGTGTTGATAATACCTGCCAATTGAGCATATGAAAATCCATTTTAGTCACTATTATGGAGAATTCACAAATTAAATAATTCAAAAGGAAATAAACAAAAATTAACTTGTTCCGAAATAGGTTTGAAATACATCTCAGGAGTGGAAACTCCTTACTCGGCTATCTCTTACCAATTTCACCTTTTTAGTCAAAATAAAAACACAAAAACGTAAAATATTTTTGTAATTTTTGAAAAAAATTTCAATTTTTTTTGTATTTTTCGAAAAAAAATTTGGACTAAAAATAAAAACAATACACAACTAAAAACAGATACTAAGCAACTAATTCCCTCCCCCAAACCTAAATGAGACATTGTCCCCAATGTCTTAAACAGTAGAAGAAGAGTTTATAAGATAATACCTGGTTAGCTGAAATTCTACAGGAAATTAAAGGTTAAGATCCAGATTAATCTGACGCCTCTTACCACGATCGTCCTCGGACCAATTTATCTTTGAAAGGATAGGGTCAACTTGTGGTTCATATGCTAAGAGTTGGTCAATTAGATCCGGAGCAGTTCTGGCAGTAAAGAGTAGTTCTTTCAAAGGTTTTGACACGAACCCATTTCTTCGGGCATCATTAAGAATCACACAAAGAAAATCATAAAATCCATCAATGTTAAACAGCTCAATTGGTTTCTGGTGTATGTTCAGGTTCGCCCAAGATAATACTATAAAAATTTCCTCCAATGTGCCCAAGCCACCTGGCAAAGCAATAAAAGCATCAGCACGGTTAATCATTTCTACCAGTCGTTCAGACATACCTGGCACGATCAGTTCCTCTCCGTTTGATGGTTCAATAAGATTTGCCTCCGCCAAGGGTTTTGGGATGATTCCCAAAACGTGACTACCTCCTTCCTGTACAGCTTTTGAAACGATCCTCATAAGTCCAAGATTGCCTCCGCCATATACTAAGTGCATATTTCTTGCAGCTAAAACTCGACCCAATTCTTGTGCTGCTTCTACGTATTGTGGTTTAGTACCAACACTACTACCGCAAAACACACAGATGTTTTCAACTCGTCTTCTTGAAGTGGCTTCCATGTTTTACTTTGGATGTCTTCAAAAGTGCAATGATGAGTTGAATTTATAATACTGAAAATGGTGAGTAAAATAATAGCACTAGTACCTGCCAAATGACAATTATTAGTTTAACGATAAAATAAATCGTGATAGTCAAAAAGGTCTGGATCCTGTCGGAGAAAATAAAAGAAAACAACAAAACAAATCACAATTATTAGGAAAAGACAAAGAGATATAATATGTACAAGAATTTACAGCTTGATTGAAGTCTATGCGTCAGGGACAAGCTTCCCATCCAATTTTCTTATAAATTGGCAAACATGGTCTTTTTTAGTCAGATTCCCGAGACTTAACCGTTGTCTTTCTTTTTGGAATTGTGTATATAATCTGCGAATTTCGTGATACACAAATCCACAGGGATGCGTCTCAAGAGTTTTAGATATGTCATCCAAAGACTCCTTACTCAAGCCATCCCTAATGAAATTAATCTTATCTTCGCGGTTATCAGACTACATTCCTAAAGAACGACAACGAGTATCACAAAACATACGAGCACATTTATAACAAACACACATTCTTTTGGCTCTTCTCTTTTTAGCATATGTGCTCCTTCCTAAACCAGGCAGATGTGAAATAAAAGATTCAGAAGACTCACCTGCCAATCGGACCCGTGCTTCAATAATCCAACGAATGTCAGTAGGAATACCTTTGATCATCAGTAACCTCATCCGTTCCAAGCGAGCTTTGTAGACTTTTATCAGAGATTTTTGAGGGAGAGAAGGAAATTGCTTGCGAATATTTGCGAGAGCTTCTTCCATCATGAAAGGACTTAATCTGCAAAAACTAAACACACAAAATTAAATCACACCAAATCACAATATATACACAAATTGCATGGGTTGCCTCCCTGCGAGCGTTAAGTTTAAAGTCGTCAGCTAGACTTGACTTCTCGATCGTTAGGCTGGATCTGAAAGTGTGACACTTTCTTTTTGTCGCTCAAATGATTCTCCCCAGTAGTACTTAACACGCCTGTTTTTAACCTTGAAAGTTTTGTTGGAGTCATGATCATGTATCTCAACAGCTCTATTTGGTAAAACCTTGGTGATCACAAATGGACCTGACCACCGTGATTTTGGCTTCCATGGGAAGAATTTCACCCTTGATTTGTTTAACAGTACCTTCTGCCCTGGTTCCAGTTGTATGCGCACTAACTTCTCAACATGTCTTTTCTTTGCCTTTTCTATGTACAATTTGGCATCCTCAAAAGGCTGATTGTGAAATTCCTCCAATTTGTTGAACTGGTGGAACTTTTTC
>SKCR01009202.1:0-36347 GCA_019454045.1 Zanthoxylum bungeanum
TAAATAATAATTTCGCCGGGGGCGATTATTTATTTAAATTCGATTGAATTAACGTCGCGACGTAAGCTCGGTATTTCGGAAATATCGAACCCGAACGCGTGAGTGCACGTGGGCCCACTTTCATTTGGGAACATGTGGGGCCCACATGACACATGTCATTCTAATGCTTTGCATGTAGATTGTGTACATTGCACTCAATGTCATTGCATGGAGTTTGAGTGTTTGACACTCTAAACCATTGCATGTGTTGTGTCATAAATTTATTATTAATTTAATAAATTATGGCATAAATATAAATTGATTTTTGGTAAATCATTTTAATCAACATAACACAACTTCTTCTCTCTCAAATTCTCTCATCTCTCTCACGCCCAAGTGTGGCTTTTCTTCACTGGTTTTGAACCAGTTTGGGCGTGAGCTAAAGGGAAGCAAGAGTGGTTTCTCATGGTGAGAAATCAAGTGCTAGCACACTTACAAGTCTTGCGAAGGTGGTAGGGAGGTTCGACCATGAGACGGGATCCATCCGACGAAGCTAGGAGCTCCGTTTCTTCACTAAATTTTCTGTTTTTGTAGGCAGTGGACTGCATGCAGTAGGCTTACATGGCAGTGCGTTTTTGGGTTCATTTGTCTTCAAATCGACTCGACTACTACCGATCAATGTGAGTATTCCGCTACCTCCGTTGATGTGTTCACACATAATTTCATGTCTTGTTTGATCTTGGGACCTTCGAATTTACCATCAGTGGAATACTCACATCGATCGGTTGAGCGACGCGGAGACGAACAAAACAGATTTCTACCCACTGTCACAACTCACGGCAGTGAGGTTTTTCATCTCCAAGATTTCGGCTTTGGATCATCTTCGTCAAGCTCCAAGCTTCGTCAAACGATTCCCGGCTCATGGGTGGACTTCCCTATCACCTTTACATTACTTCGTATTGTGCTAGCACTCCCGATATTTCCATAAAATCGTGACTCTTATGCTTCCCAATGCTCTCGGTTTTGAGCAAAAACCAGTGAGCAAAACAGCCCCTTGGGCGTGAATAGGAGGAGAGAAAAGAGAGGAGAAAGTGTTTTTGATTTACAAAATATGTATTAGCCTTTTGTTTATCAAAAAAACAAATAATATATACCATTTCTACTTTTCCAAGAAGTCAAGGAAATAAAGTTTGCCAACCACTCCCATCATGCAATCAATCAATCAATTGTCACATCACTCAAAGTGACATGTGATTTGACGCTTGATGTGACTAATGATTTGACTTGCGTGCCGCACTCGAATTCGAAATGCGAATGTGCTCGCAAACAATCCCGGGCTCGAATTTGCTAAATTAATTCGTTTGCCCGAATTAAAATCCAATTTTAATTCCTCGTCGAAATCTAATTTTGTTTAATATATCAAATATATTAATTTCTCGATTAATTCCAAATTAACTGTTATCTCTCTTTTAATGATATTTTATCCCACATAAAATATCTCCGTAATTAATCCCAGATTAATTTTCTCTATCGTCTAATTAATCCTAGATTAATTTAGGAGTGCGAGTCATACGTCATCGGTGAATCTTAGGGAAGCGACCCATGAGATCCCCGGATATGTTGGCAGTAAATTCGGTCGTCGGACTATCCGAACATGTAAGTACCAAGTACTACATTTTACCGATTTACAAGACAAGATTGGCTTCTAGCAAAGCGCCATGCCTACCCAATTCTCCAGAAATATCCTTACAGGAATAAAGAATCTATATCAGGCGTAGTATACATAGTATTGCGTATTTCTGTCCAGTATCGAATGATCACGTGCTAGGCCTGGGGCTGAAATTGTGTCTGCCCCGTACGAAGCACTTGTCGGATGTCTGGTAACTAGTCTCTATAATCGGATAAACATGACCTTGTCATTTTATCCCGATGACTGCAGTACATAAGAGTACTACTACCGTATCCTACGTGACCCTCATCTCCATATGACTGGAGTGACACTTCCGTCTTGAAATCACACCCAACACACTATGATTCTCAATATACCCAACATAGGCGTACACAGAACCTGTTAAAGCCCTGGACGACCGCAACCAAAGTATATTGATTGTCGCAAGTATTAGCGGTGCAAGTCTCAGGTTAAGACCAAATACACCTACCCTGATTTCGGACTTCCAAAGACACATAGTCATACTACCAATGGAATTCCGAGGGGGTCTTTCCAGAGCGAAGCTGTTTCCCATACCATCGGTAAAATACAACTTCCTATTACACTTGCATGAGTATCCTATACCCAAATATATGAGAACTATGCCGTTATGCCCTCACAACGCGCACAAGTGTAATACTAGTCTTTTACGTATTTATCGATGTCCAATTTTGATAATACTTTGACTAGAGATATTTAATGATTTATCCTTCGTAGATTGATACTGTCTCATATTATTCTCAATCCAGGAACAAATCATAGGGACCTCCTATCATTTATACATCCAGGTAATCTAATCACAAATAATAAGAGTGTAATATCTTTTGTCACATAGTTAATTTGTACAACAACACCATGATCCGTACAAATAGTGACGATATGGTCATAATTTTCCAACACTTCCATCCCCCTTTGACTCATATGACCGAGAATTTTATGCCATAGCTCAGATGCCTCATCACTTTTGACTGTATTTATGCTGCCATTGGAAAGTTTAGCGTGCATCAAATACAGTGTTGAGTCTTTCTTACCTCATTCCATCACCATTGATCCTTTAGTGAGCTTCCATGTGCCGTCACTAAAGGTGTTGCAGAAGCCTTCATCATCCAGTTTTCTTGTTGAGATTAGGTTTAACCGGATATCTCAGATGTGCTTGACTCTTTTCAATACTAGCCTTATCCTGTTATCTATTTCAAGGCAGATGTCTCCAATACCGACGGCTTTGGACTGGCCATCATTCCCCATTATTACAGCACCATAGTCACATAGTGTGTAAGATGAAAAGAAGTCTCTGCGATATGTGGCGTGTATAGAGGCACCACTATTTATCACCCAACTGGTCTCGTGGCTGGCAATATTCACAATATTTTCCTCATAGATAATGAGGAATTCTATGGAGGTGGTTTCAGTGGTGGCAGTAGCAACTCTTTCTTTGTTAGAGTCATTAACCGATCTGTTGTTGTCTCTGGATTGCTCGTTCTTCAATTTGTAGCAATCCCTCTTCATATGGCCTTTTTTTTACAATGGAAGCATTCTATATCTCTTGTTCTTGATTTGCCCTCGTACTTTTCTGATATACCTGGGCCTCGGCTTTTACTCTTCCTCCTTCTGTTAGTCCTCTCAGTCACTAAAGCTCCTGAGGTTGAGGCTGATGCTGATGTTGATGCTGACCCTTGCATTCTCGTCCTCTTTTCTTCCTCGAAGATTCTGGTTTTTGCCATCTCTAGTGTGACTTTCCCATTTGAGGCTGAATTTATCACCATGGATCTAAACATTTCCCAAGATTCTGGTAACGTATTTAGGAGTATTAAACCATGTTGGACAATTATGACCTATAGCATCACTATTTGTACAGATCATGGTGTTGTGGTATAAATTAACTATCTGACAAAGGAGATTGCACTTTTATCATTTGTGATTAGATCACCAAGATGTATAAAAGATAGGAGGTCCTCATGATTTATTCCTGGATTGAGAATGATATGAGACAGTATCAGTCCACGAAGGATAAATCATTAAATATCCCTAGTCAGAGTATTATCGAGATCAGACATCGATAAATACGTAAAAGACTAGTATTACACTTGTGCACATTGTGAGGGCATAACAACATAGTTCTCATATATTTGGGTATAGGATACCCATGCAAGTGCAATTGGAGGTTGTGTTTTACTGATAGTAAGGGAAACAGCTTCGCTCTGGATAGACCCCCTCGGAATTCCATTGTAGTATGACTATCTGTCTATGGAAGTCCAAAATCAGGGTAGGTGTATTTGGTCTTAACCTGAGACTTGTACCGCTAATACTTATGACAATCAATATACTTTGGTTTTGGTCGTCCAGGGCTTTAACTGGTTTCTGTGTACGCCTCTTCTAGGTATATCGAGAATCGTAGTGTGTTGGGTGTGATGTCAAGACGGAAGTATCACTCCAGTCATAGTGGAGATGATGGTCACGTAGGATACGGGACTGGTTCTCTTAAATACTGCAGCTATCGGGATATTATGACAAGGTTATGTATATCCGATTATAGAGACTAGTCACCAGACATCCGACATGTACTTCGTACGGGGCAGACACAATTCCAGCCCCAGGTCTAGCACGTGATCATCCGATAATGGATCGACATACACAATACTACGTATACTACGCCTGATATAGATCGCTTATTCCTCTAAGCATGTTTCTAGAGAATTGGGTAGGCATGGCGCTTTGCTAGAAGCCAACCTTGTCTTGTAAATCGGTATAAACATAGTACAGGGTACTTACTTGTTCGGATAGTTCGACGACCGTATTTACTGCCAATATATCCGGGGATCTCATGGGTCACTTCCCGAAGATTCACCGATGACGTATGACTCGCACTTTTATTAATCTGAGATTAATTAGATGAGAGAGAAAATTAATCTGGGATTAATTACGAAGATATTTTATCTGGGATAAAATATCAATTAAGGAGAGATAATGATTAATTTGGAATTAATCGATTAATTAATATATTCGATATATTAAACGAAATTGGATTTTAACGCGGAATTGAAATTAGATTTTAATTCGGGGGAATGAATTAATTTATAATTAATTCGTTAGTGACGTGAATATTGATTTCGCTAGGCATAATCATTTAATTACGTCGCAACAGAAAATTCCTTAATTTAGAATTAGCGAACCTGAGCTCGGGATTGTTTGCGAGAGCATTCACATTTCAAATTCGAGTGCGGCATGCAAATCACATCAAGCGTCAAATCATTAGTCACATCATGCGTCAAATCAATGTCACTTTGAGTGATGTGACAAGTTGTCACTTGATTGAGTGATGTGAGTTGATGTGAATAGTGATGGAAGTGGTTGGAAATTAAGGCTTGACTTTTTGTATTTGCAAAATCATTTATTTAATTTTTTGAAAATGGAATATTGTGTACTAGATACACTAAATGATAAACAAATACATAACTTCCATTCTCTCTTTATTTCTCACGTTTTTGGGAGCCAAATTAGCTTCCCCTCTCTCTGCCAAAACAGGCCATTTCTTATTTTGACCGAATAGAAGGTGAAGAAATTGATGATTTTGTGGAAAAATCAAAGGTGCTAGCACACAAATGAGTCCTTACAAAGGTGATAGGGAACTCACTAGATGAGCAAGGAATGACCAAACAAAGCTTGGAGCTTCATGGATCAAGCCAAAACCGAAAATGGAGGACACCTTGACAGTGGACTGCCGTGAGCTTCACCAATAAGGGGATAAAAGTTTTGTTCTTTGTAGCATCCAATTCATTCGTTGTGAGTATGATTCCGCCATTCTCCTTTCTGTATTCACTTGTTTTCATTGCTTGATAATGATCATTGGACCTTAGAGAATCCAACAAGCCATTTACCTCATCACCGAAGTCTATGCCCAATCCAGATGATTCTTTCATGATGCCGAGGAAATCATTGATATGGTCCGCCCATCATTTTTTTGAGGTAGTACAGCTTGTTGTTGTCGGTATTTGCTTGAAAAATCTCCTCCAACTTTCTTCATAAGACACGTGCATTAGTATCTTCACTAACATATTTCACTATACTATCGTCGATCCACTGACGAATAGTACTGCATGTCTTCTAGTGAAGATTATTCTACTTTGCATAAGCTATTTCATATGGTTTCCGCTCCAGAAAGACTGATCTATCATAGTCCTTCACATATAGAAGGTCTTTCATCCTTCATATCCATGTGAAATAATTGGTGCTTGTAAACAAAAGAATTTTTCCATTGCCCCCGTCCATCATAAAAATTCAAAGAAGAATTTCAAAAAAAACGGAGCATACGGTTGAATCTGAAATGGTCAAAAATGGTGGAAATGACACTTCGTTTGTCAAAATCAGACACAAGGACCAAAATGAAAATTTTCAGAAGTTATAGTGGTCAAAGTGTAATTTCATAAAGTTTAGGGGCCAAAATATAATTTTTAGAAAGTATGGGGACTTTTTTAAAATATACCAAAAATTTGCTGATGTGGCATTGGCGCTGATGTGTCAGACACGTGGCAATGACGTGTCGGCTGACTGTATGACATGTGCTGGCTAAATAGTCTGATGACGTGTCCCACTGACTGTGCTGCTGACTGTGCGATATAGCTGACTCATCATCTTCAACCTTGGCAGGCGCGTAGAAGAGCATGCCGTGCGTGGAAACTCCTCTGTTTGGCGCGTGCGGCTCCCCTTGACCTCCGTTTAATCACCGGAAAATACCACTGTGCTCGTCTCATCATGAAAAAATTGATGGTATGCTCAAAATCGAATTTTGACAACTTTCGTCGGAACTGATTTTCCGAACTGAAACTCTATTTCTGAGTTTCGCGATCCCTCCGTGTAACCTAAGCTCCTGATACCACTTGTTGTGATATAAACAATTACTATACAGGAGAAATAAGAGGAAAACACTTTTTTATTATTCATCAAAAGAATTACAAAGCTTATTTCAAAGCTTTACAAAAAAAACCTCTGAAACACTCTTTACTCTCTATATTAACTCATAGATTTTGGATGCTTAACAAATGAATCTGGGGCTCATTTTTATAGGGCCAAAATGTGTGCTACAGTACCACACGTTTTGGCAATTTGCAAAATGCGTTACGCGTTTTGCTAACTTTCATCAGCTGGCCAACTGGACTCATGCATGCAAATTGTATGCATGCTGGAGTCCAACATAATGACGCTCTTATTTCCTGATTAGTAGAGTAAGGAAGCTTCTTAGTTGATTCTCATGGATATAATGGAAAAAAATGCATGTCGATTGACCTTTCATCCTGAAATTCTTACATTCTCGTGTTCTTTTGGCAGGGTGTAAAACAAGAACTAATTGTTGACCTTGTTGATCATTGTCATTCTTTCAAAAATGTGTCATGCTTATTGTAAATTATACCACATAAGAGTTTGATCCACATTTTTTTTATTTTATCTTCATTTAATATCAATAGTGCTAAGAAGCAGTTGCTTTCCTTTAGAGATGAGGAACTTCCATGCCAGGGATTGGCATTGAGTGATTACCTGCAGCGTGTACTTTTTCTGCATGATGACATTTCGAAAGGAACTCCTACAGCAGGGACAATAGATACTCCAGTTGTGCCACTTGTTTGTTGGGGAAATGGTGTCATTAAACGAAAACTAACATGTATCCATCAAATCAAATCAGAGCACCACAACAGATTCAAATCTACACTAACATATCAATATAAGATATAAACCCTAAACCTTTGAGAAAAAGAAAAACCTGGAAAATTATAGATTATGATAAAAAAAATGAATACAAGTCGAGATGTCTCTGTCCTTAATAATTTATTAGCCTCCGTCTCGGTGCTCTACGGATGCAATGTGGCTAACGTTCTCCTAGGATTCCTTCAATACCTCATGTTCAAGGGGCACTGCTTAACAAGATCTTGAACTAGGAAGAATGGTGGAACCCTCTTGACTCAAAAGAAAAGACTCATTTTAACTATGTATGAGACTTCTAGTTTATGTCATAGATTTTCAGATCCTTGAAAGAACAATGAAGGCTCCTTTAAATAGACAAGGAATGTTGCCTTTGAGGGCACCCTTTGGTTGGGGTGTAACCCTCCCTTAAACCCTTTGGAGCCTAAAGGTATGTTCTATCAATTTAGAGGACACGTCCTAACATGTTAGTGCCTCTCCCATAGGGCACTACTCAAAGGACATGACCCTCCTCATCAATAGTGAATATTTAAAGAATTTACAACATTCCCACAATTCTCCAAATATTCATGCAGACGCTTGAGAGAGTTTCCGGGAACTAAAAGCTGCATCGAAATAGGTAGCTTTCTCCTTGAACCTTTCCTAGTGAATGAAAATCGGATTTACTTGGCAAACCAGTGACCCATAGTTTTGAACTGTTCTGTCATTGGTGTAAACCAGGACAATTGCCAACACACAGCTTTACTTCGACCATTTCTCGTTCTACGGTTGTGTTCATTTCAGCCATGAACATCGATCCTGGATTCATCAAACACTTTAGGGAAGTCAGTGTTGGACAATTATGACCCATAGCGTCACTATTTGTACAGATCACGGTGTTGTTGTACAAATTAACTATGTGACAAAGGAGATTGCTCTCTTATCATTTGTGATTAGATCATCAAGATGTATAAATGATAGGAGGTTCTTATGAGTTGTTCCTGGATGAGAATGATATGAGACAGTATCTGTCCACGAAGGATAAATCATTAAATATCCCTAGTCAGAGTATTATCGAGATTGGACATCGATAAATGCGTAAAAGACTAGTATTACACTTGTACACGTTGTGAGGGCACAATGACATAGTTCTCATATATTTTGGTATAAGATACTCATGCAAATGTAATAGGAGATTGTGTTTTACCGATGGTATGGGAAACAGCTTCGCTCTGGATAGACCCCCTCGGAATTCCATTGGTAGTATGACTATGTGTCTATGGAAGTCCGAAATCAGGGTAGGTGTATTTGGTCTTAACCTGAGACTTGCACTGCTAATACTTACGACAATCAATATGCTTTGGTTTTGGTCGTCCAGGGCTTTAACCAGTTCTGTGTACGCCTCTTCTAGGTATATTGTGAATCGTAGTGTATTGGGTGTGATGTCAAGATGGAAGTATCACTCCAGTCATAGTGGGGATGATGGTCACGTATGATACGGAACTTGTTCTCTTATATGCTGCAGCTATCGGGATAAAATGACAAGGTCAGGTTTATCCGATTATAGAGACTAGTTACCAGACATCCGATACGTGCTTCGTACGGGGCAGACATAATTCCAGCCTCAGGCCTAGCACGTGATCATCCGATACTGGATCAACATAAACAATACCACGTATACTACGCCTGATATAGATAACTTATTCCTGTAAACATGTTTCTGGAGAATTGGGTAGGCATGGTGCTTTGCTAGAAGCCAACATTGTCTTGTAAATCGATAAAATGTAGTACTTGGTACTTACGTGTTCGGATAGTCTGACGACCGTATTTACTGCCAACATATCCGGGATCTCATGGGTCGCTTCCCGAAGATTCTCCGATGACGTGTGACTCGCACTTTTATTAATCTGGGATTAATTAGAAGAGAGAGAAAATTAATCTGTGATTAATTAGAAGAGAGAGAAAATTAATCTGTGATTAATTACAGAGATATTTTATCTGGGATAAAATATCATTTAGAGAGAGAAAATGATTAATTTGGAATTAATCGATAAATTAATGTATTCGATATATTAATCGATAAATTAATGTATTCGATATATTAATTGAAATTAGATTTCGACCCGGAATTAAAATCAGATTTTAATTCGGGCGAACGAATTAATTTAGAATTAATTTGTTAGCGACATGAATAGTGATTTCATTAGGTATAATCATTTAATTACGTCGCAACGGAAAATTCATTAATTTGGAATTAGCGAACCCGAGCCCGAGAGTATATGCGAGTGCATTCGCATTTCGAATTCGAGTACGGCACGCAAGTCAAATCAAGCGTCAAATCGCTAGTCGCATCAAGCGTCAAATCACATATCACTTTGAGTGATGTGACTAGTTGTCACTTGTGATTGATGAGAGTTGGTGGATAGCATTTAATGCCATTTTTGGAGCGAAATTTAGGTTGACTTTTTGAAAGAGGTATTATGTATATGTTTAATTGTTTTGGAAAAACATTTGAATATATACACTTTTTTTTCTCTGTCTCTCTCCTAACTCCTTCTTCTCTCTCGGCCTTGGAGGCTTTCTTTCTCTCTTCACTGGTTTGGTTAAAACCGTGAGCTAGGAGGAAGAAGTGAGTGATTTTTGTTGCAAGATCAAGGTGCTAGCACACACATTGAGTTATCCTAAGGTGATAGGGAAGTAATTTCGTGAGCTTGGAATCCATTTCATAAGCTTGGAGCTTGAAGATTTCTTGGAGGACCAAGGCCGAAAATGGAAGAGAAAAATAGTGGATTGCCATGAGCTTCTACACCATGAAAGAGAAAGATTGTTCTTCGTAGCATCCAATCCGTTCGTTGTGAGTATGATTTCGCCATTCTCCTTTGTTGTATTCACTTGTTTCATTGCTTGATAATTGATCCTTGGACCTTAGAGAATTCGAACAGTCAGCGTGTAAAATCCCATGGAAGCGGCCTCACTTCTTACTTGGAATAGTTGATCTACTATGAAGAGGTAATCTGTCTTTACCCCCATTAGGACTCATCTCATAATATAGTGATCATTAAAAACCTTAACGTATTCTAACCTTGACAAAGCACTCAACGTCATTATTAAAATGGGAAAGAGTATAAAACTCTACAATACTTGTTTTGAATTGCACAAAGTTTATGTTGTCACTTTTGAACCTAGATCTTGGGATCTCCAGTCAGCTAGGTTTGGTTTCCACAGTGACAATTCTTAATTTATAGGCTTCAAGCTCATTCCCCTCGATGACTTCACAACTTGCACTCTAGGTAAACCTTTAGTAAGTGGATCCGCTAGGTTTTCCTTTGATTTCACATAATCGATCGATATTATGCCACTTCAGAGGAGTTATCATATGGTATTGTGTCTCTAACGTACGTGTCGAGACTTACCATTAAACATTGTATTTTGGGCTCTCCCAATAGCCGATTGACTATCACAATGTATGCTTATCCCTGCCACTGGTTTAGGCCAATTTCGAATATACTCCAGGAAATTTCGAAGTCATTCCGTTTCTTCCGCTATTTGGCCTAATGCTATGAACTCCGATTCCATAGTAGACCGGGCAATGCATGTTTTCCTCGAGGATTTCCATGACATGACTGCACCACCAATTGTGAAAATAAATCCACTCGTAGATTTAGAATCCACCGTATCAGATATCTAGTTTGTTGGTGTTTCCGAAGGTCCCAAGATCATTAAACAAGCATGAAACAAGTGCGAATACAAATCAACGAAGTTGCGGAATACTCACATCGATCGGTTGAGCGACGCCAAGGCAACAAAATGAACTTTCTGCCCTTGTACAGCTCACGACAATGAACTGCAACAACCCATTGTTTTTGGCTTTGTGGATCAACTTCGTCAAGCTCCAACCTTCGTGATTTGATTCCCGGCTCATGGGTGGACTTCCCTATCACATTCACATGTCTCTCGGAGTGCTAGCTCTTGTGATTTTTGCCATAAAAATCACCACACTTGCTTCCCATTTCCTCTTGGTTCTCGGCAGTTCACTGCCAAAACAGAAGAAATTTTGCCCACCATGGGCGTGAGAGAGAAGAGGGAAAACAGAGACAAGAGTTGTGTGAGAGAGACTGAAAAAGTGTAATAATAATTGATTTCTAAAATCCATTTACCATATACCACTTTTGATTTACAAAAAGTCAAGCAATTAAGTACTTTCCATCAACTCCTATCAATCCATCAATCTATCAAATCAAGTGACAAGTCGTCACATCACTCAAAGTGACTAATGATTTGAAGCTTGATGCGACTAGCGATTTGACGCTTGATTTGACTTGCATGCCGCACTCGAATTCGAAATGCGAATGCGCTCGCAAACAATCTCGGGCTCGAGTTCGCTAATTCCAAATTAACAAATTTTCCATTGCGACGTAATTAAATGATTATGCCTAGCGAAATCAATATTCACGTCGCGAACGAATTAATTCTAAATTAATTTGTTCGCCCGAATTAAAATCTAATTTTAATTCTGCGTCGAAATCCAATTTAGTTTAATATATCGAATATATTAATTTATCGATTAATTCAAAATTAATCGTTATCTCTCTATAATTGATATTTTATCCCAGATAAAATATCTCCGCAATTAAACCCAGATTAATTTTCTCTCTCTTCTAATTAATCCCAGATTAATTTAGAAGTGAGAGTCATACGTCATCGGTGAATCTTTAGGAAGCGACCCATGAGATCCTCGGATATGTTGGCAGTAAATTCGGCCGTCGGACTATCTGAACATGTAAGTACCTCGTACTACGATTATACTGATTTACAAGACAAGGTTGGCTTCAAGCAAAGCGCCATGCCTACCCAATTCTCTAGAAATATCCTTACAGGAATAAAGGATCTATATCAGGCGTAGTATAAGAAGTATTTTGTATGTCTATCCAGTATCAGATGATCACGTGCTAGGCCTGGGGCTGTAATTGTGTCTGCCCCGTACGAAGCACATGTCGGATGTCTGGTAACTAGTCTCTATAATCGGATAAACATGACCTTGTCATTTTATCCTGATGATTGCAGTACTTAAGAAAACCAGTACCGTATCCTACGTGACCATCATCTCCACTATGACTGGAGTGATACTTCCGTCTTGATATCACACCCAACACACTACGATTCTCAATATACCCAACATAGGCGTACAAAGAACCTGTTAAAGCACTGGACAACCGCAACCAAAGTATATTGATTATCGCAAGTATTAGAGGTGCAAGTCTTAGGTTAAGACCAAATACACCTACCCTGATTTCGGACTTCCATAGACACATAGTCATACTACCAATGGAATTCCGAGGGGGTCTATCCAGAGTGAAGTTGTTTCCCGTACCATCGGTAAAACACAACCTCCTATTACACTTGCATGAGTATCATATACCCAAATATATGAGAATATATCGTTGTGCCCTCACAACGCGCACAAGTGTAATACTAGTCTTTTATGTATTTATCGATGTCCAATCTCGAAAATACTCTGACTAGGGATATTTAATGATTTATCCTTCGTGGACTGATACTGTCTCATATCATTCTCAATCCAGGAACAAATCATAGGGACCTTCTATCATTTATACATCTAGGTGATCTAATCACAAATGATAAGAGTGCAATCTCCTTTGTCACATAGTTAATTTGTACAACAACACATTGATCTGTAAAAATAGTGACGCTATGGGTCATAATTATCCAACAATCTCCCACTTGGCCTATAGCCAGTCACCCGAGTGTCTAACACCCGAACTATGTATGGTTGGCTCAAATTGCTGAGAAAAGACTTTCGTCAGTGGATTTGTATGACTATCATCTGATATGATTTATTTGATCATCACATCGCCACGATGTATGATCCGAACGAATTAGATGAATATCGAAGTATATATATGGTCGTTGATGAGACCATAATTCTTTAGCTTGTGCTGACACCTAGCTCAGCTGCTAACAGAATTATATCTAATCTAATTAGATTTGTTATCGACCCAAATGCTTCTATTGCCACCTCAGCTGCAGCAATAACCCGCATTTGTTGTTTATTTGGTAACAGTATCTTGCTTGGAAGATTTCTAGCTCACTGTTCTGTTATTCAAACTGTATAGTACCGTTTGTGACTTTTAGTCGTATTATCGGTTAGGAAACTCGCTACATTGATCCCAGTCACTTCAAGTTCTCCATATCCATAGTATAAGACAACATCCTTAGTTCTCTAAGATACTAAGTATGTTCTTAACTTCAATCCAGTGACTATCACTCAGATTGGCCTGTTTGTGAATCCATATGCTCAAAGCGTATGAGACACCAGGTCACGTACATTTTTCAATGTATGATTTCTCTGAGAGTTTTATCGAAAGCCAAGCTTTCACCGATTGTTTTTATGGAAATATCATTTCCAAGAAATGACATATATTATCATTATTTATAGGACAGCCACTGTCAGTGCGATACCACTCACCTTCTTATATACACAAGAATCATTTCGTTTTGAATTAAATCATAAACTACTATGATTACATCAAAATGATAATTCCAAGAACCTATGCTTGCTTCAATCCAAACATGGATCGAATAACCTGCAAACCTTGTTTGCTAGTTATTGTACAACAAAACCATCAGGATGTTGTAAACATCCTCCAAAAGGTTTTCTTTTCAGGAAAGCGATTTTCCCGTTAAGTTGACAGATTTCATACATGAAACATGCAGCATTAGCAAGCACTATCCAAATGGATTTACCGTGGCAACAGGTAAAAGGTTGAATCGTAATCAACACAATGTTGATAACGATACTTTTCCGCTAAAAGCCTAGCTTTCACTACAAGAAAAAAGGCCTTTACTGACACTATGGTTAGTGACACTAGGCTAAAAGTGTCAGAAACGACGTGTAAATGTGCCTATTTCCGTGTTTTTCACTTAAATATCAATAATTACTGACACTATGGTATCAGTGATTTTAGTGTCAGTAATTACTATTACCATAGTATCAGTAAGAAATAAAAAAAAAAAAAAACGCGTAGTCGTCTGGAGTCGAACCAACACCTCACGGAAGTGACGTTTTTTGCATATATTACTGACACTATAGTATCAGTAAATTTAGTGTCAGTAATTAATGATACCTTAGTATCAGTAAAAAAAAATTAAAAAAAAAAATTATTTCCTTAAAATCAAACCCTCATCTCCACTATCCGCTTCTCAAAACTCTCCCCATTCCTCTCAAAACACCTCATCTCCACCTCCACCAACTCCATAACAACAATCACTTCCCCATAACTCATAAAGCGTTTTCTAGGGCTCTCTTTTTTCACACACCAACACCACCTAACTCAAATTTCAAAAAACGCAGTCGTTTCGATCTCTTCTTCGATCTAATTCGTCGAGATGAAGCTCACCGTCAAGACTCTCAAAGGCAGCCATTTCGAAATTAGGGTTCAGCCCTCCGATACGGTCTGTCCCTCTGTCTTTACAAATTGGAATTCATTCAAGTTTATTTCAGAAGCCAGCATTGAAAAAAGCACACAAAAATTTGACTAATTATCCTGTTCCTATCATGGTTGTGATTTCTGAAATATTGGGTTTTGTTGCAGTGATGCATTATAGAATTAGTTAGAAACTCTCCTACAAAATCTTGTGGCGGCATTTTTTAATTGATTAATTTCTTTTGATTAGGTTGATACTTTTGAAGACATCTGCCTCTTTTTTGTTTTTAATTGTTTTAATTGGTGCTTTTTTTCTTACAGCCTGGTCCTAGTGGCAACAAATTATGTTTTGCCTGTGAACAAGGATACTTCTGGTTCAGATGAACATTTGGGTAAGTTAAGGGAGATTTGTCTGTAAAGATCAATCTCGTTTGCATTCATAATTTCAAGGTATGTGTATGGGTAAAAGTCCTCTCCATGTGTTTGATGAAATGCATGTGAGAAATAATTTTATCATGTAAAAACATTTGACACTTCGTTTGGATAAGAGATCAATAAGAGGGAAAGAAATCGTGTGGAATTTTTCGTCGAAAATAATTTTTGAAACCCTGAAATCTCCTGGCATTTTCTGTGTTCACTGAGTTCTATACCAGGGAGGGACTACTGCTGGACTCTAAAACATAGGTTGGAAATTTAAATGCCAAACTTAGTATAATATTTGTTAGTTTAAGTTTAGGATTTAAAAAGCGTGTTGCGAGTAGGTGTCTGCAAGTGTATGTTTCGAAATCTAATACTAATGTGCTGGAAAGCTCTCATATTAATGTGTCGCTATAACATCATCCTCCGTATATATGCTTTTGATAAGCATGCCTGTGTATGTGAATAGCTTGTGTATGTGAATTTGTGATTTATATTAGCCTCAATAGTGATTTTATGCATAAAAAATGAATTAGATATAATAGGGATTGGATGTATTCCATTGTTTTTACTTTTTTATGCAAATTGAATTTTACACCTCAATCGGCTGATGACGATGTATGTCAAGACTAAATGCGTAATGTTGACAATTTCTGACTGGAACTAGCTGATTTTGAGAAGCAATGGTTTGAACCTAATTTTCGTAACATCCATGCTTGGGAGAAAGAATGAGACTTGTCGAACAAACATTTCTTAAAGCATCTCAAATTGTTCACCAATAAGTAAACATAGTATTTTCTGATGCATGTTAATAGTTTTTTATTTATGTGCTACATGCCTACACATGCTTTTACAAATCAAGGAAACATTAATGCTTACATCCTCTATATGAATGCAAACTTTATCCAATCCCCATGTGATAATAAAATATAAAGTACCTATGATATGAGCCTTTGTAAATTCTTCATGTTTTTGCTCCTTACTGGAAAAGAGCTCAAGCTTTTCGAAAGGAAATCTCCAGCTGTACCATCTAACATCAAAAAGACTGTCTTCACGCCATTTTATGCTTTAACTTGATTTGCATTTTTATTTTCTGTCTAAGCTGTTTTGAATATTGTTTTCTGCATTATATTCCAAATTAATACATTTCTTTCATTTATCAAATGATCGATGACTTCTTTGACACTGGTAAAACATTTATCCTCATTACATTGTTGTTTAGCAGCAAGACTCACTTATTTTACAAAAACAATGTTATTAACTTTTCATCTTCTTAACGATTTCATTCTTTTTATTCAAATTCAAGAATGTGTAAAATGAATCTGTGTAAACTATCTTGTACTGGTAAATGATGATGAACTTATTTTTCATTTTAAGAATTTTTTGACACAAACACTTGCAGACATTTGAAGTATTTGACATTGTGTGTCACATAATACTACCACAATTTTTTGTTAGATAATGTTGGGCATACAGTAAATTGTACTTGATTGCAGTTGGGATAAGTTTGTATCGGTTTTGCTTTGTCAATGCCCTCCAAATTTTTTCCCTTGCAACTGCTGCCAAACCAGTTCAGTTTGGACAATGCGTTAGAGTATACTCTGAGGAATGAAGCCGACATGATTGCTTGTAAAAGTGTGTAAATTGATGAATTCAAATGTAGGATTTTGGGCAATACAAAATTATGTAGCGGTATGAAAGATACAACTTGTTATTATGGATGTCATTTGGTTTTTTATATGCATGCTCTTAGGTTGTTGGTATGGTTATTGTCAATAAGTGCTTTATGTGACAAAAATTAGATTAGGGTTATATTTTGTATTTATATTTTGTAATTTTATTTGGATGTATTTAATGTTTTTATTTATGAAGATATCGATTTTTTTTGGAAGTCCATCTAATTCTTAACATTTGGTTTATAATTTCAGATTTTGTGCCAGATATCATATTGTTGGGGGATTGTTGCAGGCTTCTCAACAAGTATCATGAATTTTGGTGGGGGCATGACATTTTGGTGGGACTTTAAGAGTAGTTTTTGAAATATATATATGTTAATTTAAAGATTGTCTATGGAGTTTTTGTATTCATCATGTGATACTGTTGAATTGATTAATACGATTAATCTATTATATTGCGAATTTTATATAAATGTAATTTTTTAGTTTTTTATTTCATTGAGTTGGTATATATATATATATATATATATTTTATGATTAATTTAATTACAAAACATAAGAAATATAATTGTGAAATAATACGATTTTTAAATTTTAAAAGATATTGACGGATATTGATACTATAGTAACAATAATTACTGACACTAAAAATCAAATATATGCGATATACTGATACTGCAGTAACAAAATTTACTGACACTATAGTATCACTAAATACTGATGTTATAGTGTCAATAATTTACTGACACTAAAATAGTGTGAGAGATTACTGATACCATAGTGTCAATAATTTTCTGATACTAGAGTATTAACGTTTACTGACACTAGAAACTAGTGTCAGTGATTTCTGGCTGCGACAACACTGACACATTTAATTAGTGTCAGTAAAACCCTTTACTGACACTAATTTAGTATCAGTAAAAGCCTTTTTTCTTGTAGTGTTTATACGTTGGTATGTTGCCATCCATGTATGTCTTCCTTGAAGACTTATAGTACCAATAGGCACAATGCCTTGCGGCACATCAACTAGCGTCCAAACATAGTTGATATACATGGATCCATTTCGGATTATATGGCACTTTGCCATAATAGGGAGTCGATACCTTGTATCACTTCCTCGTACGTAGTCAGTTAGTATTCCTCAATAAGATCGACATCTTTATGAGGTGATATCAGAAACCCATACCCTAGGTTGTTTTCTGAATCTCTCCGCCATACGTGGTTCTTGTGTATTCAAAGATTACTGGTAATAGTTTCATCCTTGATGAACTATTTGTGTTCCATTAGGAATCAATGCCTGGAATAGTATTACTCTGATTTTCATCGAGTTTTATTATCCTCCCACTTACCACTGCATATCAAGATTCCTCTTAGGAAAATCGCATTGTGAGCAACAATTACATTGTTCTCATGTGAGTTGTATAAGTACAATACTTCGGTATCCCTAGGATAACCTACAATTGGCACTTATCCAATTTGGGTTCGAGTTTGGTATCATCCAAACGTATGCCTAGCATACCCAAATATACAGGAATGTGAAGCCCGGTTTCTTTCCCGTTCATAACTAATATGAAATATGTCAAAAAGATTATTATGGAACCTTATTCTAAATAATTTCTGCACTGTTAATGCTTATCCATTGAAGGAAATGGTAGCTCAGAGCGACTCATGATTCACCTTATCATGTCTAACAAGATTCGGTTACTCAGTTCGGGCACACCCTCAAAATGACGTGTTCCGAGAGGAGTCCTCATTGAAAGAATACTATACTCTTTCAAGTATATTACAAACTTATTGCTTAAGTATTTTCCATTTCGTTCTAACCGTGACGGTATACTACTTTAGCCGATTTGTTTGTCTATTTCGTGTCGAAACTGTAAAAGGTTACGATTTTTATTTTTAAAAGAAACACATAACCATAACGCGATGCCACATCCGTAAAGGTCACTAAATATTCATATCCACCTTTAGCCTAGCTAGACATGGGCCCACTCTCTTCACTATGAACTAGGGCTAACAGATTTGTGGCATTTGCACTTTTACCAAGTAAATGTGTTTTAGGAACTTTGCCGAATAAACTAGATTCGTAGACTTTATTTGAATGGAATCAAATTAGTCTGAGTACCCACTCTTCAAAAGTGTGGATATACGAGTCTTGTTTGATTGTGTCCCAGACAACAATGCCACAATTAAATTTCATCTGATCAAATCAGTTTGAGCTATTTGTTTGTCATGTTATACATTTGAGATTTATTTATATTCAAAATATAAATTTTATTATTCACATCTAATGTGTTTATCTCAATATCATCTTTATATAATAAAACACTTTAGTGTTATAGAATATAAAGGTTCACCCGCAGTGGGTTAAACACTGATATAAAGATAATGTTTCTAGTCAAACTAGTCAAATTATAACAGTTTCCTAATTTAAGTACATACCCGAAGGTAGTTCCTAAACTTAGGTATCTACAGTTGAAACATCGATTTTCGTCCTGTTTCCAATTCGCAGATAAATCTCAATTGAAGTCAGTATCCTGCTCAAAGCAGATTCTGAACATCAATGCATATTTATGTACCACACTAAGTATTCAAAATCCAATTTCAATACTAGTAGTGAACACAATTTGACAAAAATATTTAAAGTCAGAGCCTTGCTCGTCTTCAATTCCTTCATGTCTCCTTTGTCCAAACGGCTGTCACGCTTCCACGATTCCGTTTGCCACATTTAGGCAGACATTTTAGGATATGTCATTTATCTTCCCAGAAGACTATAATGATATTGCCTTTGTCCTTTTTCACATTCCTGTAGCCTTTGGCCAAGCCTCAGGTTTCTAGAATATCGAAGTAAGGTGCGCCTTGCGCTACTTGCCTTATTGCAAACTTTGACTTTGTCTCCTTGAGAATAGTCATTAACTCTCCAAGAGTTATCAATTGTAATTTATTACTTTTAAAATATAAGCATAGATTCTTTGAAGATCCTTCAATTTCAGTATCATACTTTAAGGATCTAATCCTTAGTTCTGATTCAGAAATAAGGAGTCTACTGCGACAAGCTTAATGGATTAAGCACTAAAGTTATCATCACATAAATCTTCCAAAGATTATGCTCTACTATTAGCTTAACTCCGGGCTTAGGCTTAAGATGTTATTTTATCAAATAAAGTAACTTATTATTTTCCAAGACCATCCTGAAACTCATTCCCAATTTGAAAATTAAAACATTTAAATACATTTTCCCTAGGATTATGTTTTAAATGTCAATCTTTCAATTATTTCTTGATTCTAATAGTCCAACTATTAAATCAACGATTTCGGTACTATTTATTATAATGATTACAATAGTCCAACTATTTAATCAACTATAATTTAATAGATTAAAATCAATTATATTAATTACTATAATCCAATTATAAAATCAACTATAAATGAATAGTTTCAATACAGTCCAACTGTTAATTAAAACAATGTTTAAATATTAGTCCAACTAACATTTAATTTATTTGACGAATGATATTTGAATGAGCGCGTATGGCAAGTAATTAAACGAATATTGCAAATTCAATTCTTGCCTCCCACTATTTTTCGGCGAGCCTCTAACCCTTTGTCGAGTACTCGTGAAACCGTGTTTCCTAGCGGGCTAGGATCCCATTAAATATCACACAATCTTGACTTTGGGCAACAAATTGTGTGATAATTAACTAGGTAGATCTCTAAGATTGATTGGATCCAATCCAATTCCTAGATCCGATAGGGGGACATCCAAGTCCGAAACATATATCTTATATATGCCAATATATCCAATATATTACCTAACCTTTTTCCTCTGAATCAACTAAGCCTTGGCTTTGGCACAACAAACTTAGTGATCCCAATTAAGCGCGACCCATTGACCATGGAAAGCTTCGTAATCAATGTCAATGGACAAGAAGTGGTCTTGACTTTGGCCAACAAACCACAACATGGACAAGACACCAATATGGAACAAAACACTCGTGATTCAAACACATCCTCGACGGACAAAGGCCTTGACTTTGGCCAACAAGCCAATGCCAGTCTCGGATCTTGAGTGAGAATCACTAAATGGAAGGAAAGACGCTTAATATTTTGCGAGGGTTTTTCGAGTGCAAATTGGCAACCAATTTATTATATTTGTTAAGGTCACATCATCATACACCCTTAAACATGCATTCTAAATACATAATAAAGCGCATATGAATAAAATAATAATGATATGCGGATAGATACTTTACACAGTTTATCCTAGATCAAATCTCTCATTTTCTCTCTCCCGCTAGCACATGTACTACTTCTACCCGTTACACTACACTTCTAAAGAAACATCATTTACATTGAGGGGAATAGGTGAGAAGAGAATACAAAGAATATGGAGGTATAAGGCTGGACAAGCAAGTCCAATTAATAAATCAAATTTATTACAACAATTTCTAAAATTTTCCCACCCATCTAATATCCATCCGATATACATTATTCATGCATCGCAACCATGTATTCACACAAGCATGTTATCAATCAATCTAATCAAATTAATTAATCTGATAATTAATGATCATCCAATGTTCAAACAACGATTTGATTTTGCTCGAGTCAAACTCGTTTTGCGAATAAGTACTCAAAGTACGAATTCTCGAATTAAATTAAACTACATAATTAAATCCAATTCAATATGCATTTAATTCTAATTCACTTATTTAATTCCAAATTAAATATTACACTTTATTAATAAACCTTACGACTTAAATTCCAAATTTAATCCCTACGGGTCTCAAAGTCCGATTAACGTCCAACGTCAATTCAATTAAAGTCCAATGGGCTTTTAATTAATTTCTTAAGGCGTGGACTTTTGGTCAACTCGGGTCAAACCGAATAACCAAAATCCAATCTGGGAATTACCCATAAGCCCATAAATCAATTTTGGCCCATTAGGCCCAATTAAACTTTAAGGGTCCATTAGTCGCATTTGGGCTTTATGGAATCGGTTTTGGGCCCAATTGGATCCAATCCACTTGGCCTAAACCTAACTTAGTACAACCAAGCCCAATAAGCCCATTTACAACATAACAAGCCCAAATCCAATTTTAAAGCCCAATATAATTAAATTACCAAATTCCAAATTCCCAATTAAATTACACTAAGTGTATTATATAATTAATCACCCAAATTAAAATTTCTAAAATATTAATTTACACAATCAATCATGTTCAATTACAACAAAACATGTCCAACATATTTCATCAAAAATCAAACCCAAACATGCTATATCATTCTCGGCAATCATAGGGAATTTTAAATCGATTTTATTTCAATCCAATTGAATCAACAATCAATATTAAATCAACATTCCCATTGATTCAAGTCATCCAATGATCAAAAATCAAAAAATTCCAAGACATAGGGCACATGTACCATTCAGCCAACATAAAAAATTTTGGGAAATTTGTTCCAAACAACATTTCATCAAATTGATCAAATCAATCATCAATTAAAACATATTTAAGCATACTCAAACATCCAATTTAATTAAATCATGCTCAAAATCAATTTACCCAATTTTAAGCCCTAAATCAAATTTCATGCTCAACCTTGCTCTGATATCATTGTTGGTGTTTGCTAAGGTCCCAAGATCATTAAACAAGCATGAAAAAAGTGTGAATACAAATGAACGAAGTTGCGGAATACTCACATCGATCGGTTGAGCGACGTGCGAGGTAACAAAATGAACTTTCTGCCCTTATACTGCTCACGGCAGTGAACTGCAACAGCCTACTATTTTTGGCTTTGTGGATCAACTTCGTCAAGCTCCAAGCTTCGTGATTTGATTCATGGCTCATGGGTGGACTTCCCTATCACCTTCGCATGTCTCTCGGAGTGCTAGCTCTTGTGATTTTTGCCACAAAAATCACCACACTTGCTTCCCATTTCCTTTTGGTTCTTGGCAGTTCACTGCCAAAACAGAAGAAATTTTTCCCACCATATGCGTGAGAGAGAAGAGGGAAAGAGAGACAAAGTTGTGTGAGAGAGATGGAAAAAGTGTAATAATAATTGATTTCTAAAATCCATTTACCATATACCACTTTTGATTTACAAAAAGTCAAGCAATTAAATGCTTTCCATCAACTCCCATCAATCCATCAATCTATCAAATCAATGACAAGTTGTCACATCACTCAAAGTGACTAATGATTTGAAGCTTAATGCGACTAGTGATTTGACGCTTGATTTGACTTGCGTGACGCACTCGAATTCGAAATGCGAATGCGCCGCAAACAATCTCGGGCTCGGTTTCCTAATTCCAAATTAACGAATTTTTCGTTTCGACGAATTAAATGATTATGCCTAGCAGAATCACTATTCACATCTCTCCCCGAATTAAAATCTAATTTTAATTCACGTCGAAATCCATTTCGTTTAATATATCGAATATATTAATTTATCGATTAATTCCAAATTAATCGTTATCTCTCTTTAATTGATATTTTAATCCCAGATAAAATATCTCCGCAATTAATCCCAAATTAAAATTTCTCTCTCTCTCTTCTAATAATCCCAGATTAATTTATAATGCGAGTCATACGTCATCGGTGAATCTTCAGGAAGCGACCCATGAGATCCCCGGATATGTTGGCAGTAAATTCGGTCGTCGGACTATCCGAACAAGTAAGTACCTCGTACTACGTTTATACCGATTTACAAGACAAAGATGGCTTCTAGCAAAGCGCCATGTCTACCCAATTCTCCAGAAATATCCTTACAGGAATAAAGGATCTATTTCAGGCGTAGTATACGTAGTATTGTGTAAGTCGATCCAGTATCGAATGATCACGTGCTAGGCCTGGGGCTGGAATTGTGTCTGCCTGTACGAAGCACATGTTGGATGTCTAGTAACTAGTCTCTATAATCGGATAAACATGACCTTTTCATTTTATCCCGATGCTGCAGTACTTAAGAGAACCAGTCCGTATCCTACGTGACCATCATCTCCACTATGACTGGAGTGATACTTTCATCTTGACATCACACCCAACACACTAGGATTCTTAATATACCCAGAATAGGCGTACACAGAACCTGTTAAAGCCCTGGACGACTGCAACCCAAGTATATTGATTGTCATAAGTATAAGCGGTGCAAGTCTCAGGTTAAGACCAAATACACCTACCCTGATTTCGGACTTCCATAGACACATAGTCATACTACCAAAGGAATTCCGAGGGGGTCTATCCAGAGCGAAGCTCTTTCCCGTAGCATCGGTAAAACACAACCTCATATTACACTTGCATGAGTATCCATATACCCAATATATGAGAACTATGCCGTTTGCCCTCACAACGCGCACAAGTGTAATACTAGTCTTTTACGTATTTATCGATGTCCAATCTCGATAGTACTTTGACTATGGATATTTAATGATTTATCCTTCGTGGACTAATACTGTCTCATATCTTTCTTAATCCATGGAAAAAATCATAGGGACCTCCTATCATTTATACATCTAGGTGATCTAATCACAAATGATAAAAGTGCAATCTCTTTTTGTCACATACTTAATTTGTACAACAACACCTTGATCTGTACAAATAGTGACGCTATGGGTCATAATTGTCCAACACAGTTAGCATCATTGTATCCCTCTAGAACATAGGATCTCATATAATATAGTCCATATTTTAAAGTTTCTCTCAGATACCTCAAAACTCTTACTAGGGCTATCCTTGTTATGTCCTGGATTGCTCGTATATCTTCTAAAGCCACTTTACTTTGCTTGAGCGATATTAGGTGGTGTGTATTTTATGAATACATCAGGCTTTCGATGATTCTCGAATACTCTAATTGCGATACGCTTGAGCCTATTCTTTGATAAATTAAGAGTTTGGTCCTATCGAATTTATAGCTATATTTAGATCTCCTTTATTATATTTCTCAGTATCTTCTCACATAGTGAGTCTGAGATAATATATAATCCTTCTGGTATTCTAGAATCTTAATTCCTAAGAATATATCAGCCACTCTTAAAAATAGTTCATATCAACTTACTGTCAAAACAACTTTCTTGGTAGACTCAATCATAACCGTTTAGAACAATTTTTACCTTGTACATATCTATTGATCTCCGATTTCATCTTCCGTTGAATATCCATTTTTACCCAGTGGGCTTACAACCTGGAGGAAAGATTACCAACTCTCAGTATGATTTTTGTAGGATGGAATCAATCTCACTATTGATTAGCCTCTTCCATAAAGTTTGTCTCCGACGAGTATTGTTGACAAAATGACCCATAGCGTCACTATTTGCACAGATCATTGTGTTGTTGTAGCAAATTACTCTGTGAACAAGAATTGCACTCTCATCCTTTGGATTAGATCACCCATAGATTATGTAAATGAAAGAAAATCTGGGAAGCTTAAGTGTACCTATGGGTAAACAAGAGAGAATCGAGGATTGCAAAATAACCTAGGAAGTGAGAAGGAAGCGGTGGACAGAAGAGTAATTGAGTTGCTGGATATAGATAGCATTTGACAGATCATTGTGTTGATTTATTGAAAATGTAAGGAAATTGCACTCTCTCATTTGTGATCACCAGAATATAAAGAAAGAGGTCCCTATGATTAGTTCCTGGATTGAGATGATATGAGACAGTATCAGTCCACGAAGGATTAATATTAAATATCCCTAGCCGTAGTATTATCGAGACTGGACATCGATAATGCGGAATAGGCTAGTATTGCACTTGTGTGCGTTGTGAGGGCACAACGCATAGTTCTCATATATATAATATTGGATACTTGTGCAAGTGCGATAGGAGGTCGTGTTTCACCCGATGGTACGGGAAACAGCTTCGCTCTGGATAGACCCTTCGGAATCCCATTGGTATTATGACTAGGTGTCTATGGGAGGCCGAAATCAAGGTAGGTGTGTATAGTCTTAACCTGAGACTTACATCGCTAATACTTACGACAATCGAAACTTTGGTTTTGGTGGTGGGGGGATCTTAACTGGTTCTGTGTTCACCTCTTCTGGGTTTATCAGGAATCGTAGTGTATTGGATGTGATGTCAAGACGGAAGTGTCACTCCAGTCATAATGGAGATGATGTCACGCAGGATACGGTATTAGTGCTCTTAAGTGATGCGCATCCAATCGTGATATTATGACCAGGTCATGAATATCCGATTATAGAGACTAGTTACCAGACATCCGATATGTGTTTCGGACGGGGCAGACACTTATCCAGCCCCAGCCCTAGCACGTGATTATCCGATACTGGGCCGATATGCACAATACATTGTATACTACGCTTGATACAGATCTTTGATATTCTTTGATGAATATGTCCGGAGAATTGGTGAGACTTGGTGCTTTGCTAGGAGTCGACCTTGTCTCGTAAATCGGTAGAACGTAGTACTTGGTACGTACGTGATTCGGATACTCCGACGACCGTATTTACTGCCAGATTATCCGGGGATCTCATGGGTCGCTTCCCGATAATCCACCGATGACGCACAACTCGCACTCTTGAATAATCTGGGATTATACATAAGAGAGAGAAAATTAATCTAGGATTAATTACGGAGATATTTTATCTAAGATAAAATATCGTCTAGAGAGAGATAACGATTAATTTGGAATTAATCGGTAAATTAATATATTCGATATATTAAACGAAATTAGATTTCGACGCGGAATTAAAATTAGATTTTAATTCGGGCAAACGAGTTAATTTAGAATTAATTCGTTAGCGACGTAAATAATAATTTCGCTAGGCGCAATTATTTATTTAAATTCGATTTAATTAACGTCGCGACGTAAGCTCGGTATTTCGGAATATCGAACCCGAACGCGTGAGTGCACGTGGGCCCACTTTCATTTGAAAACGTGTGGGGCCCACATGACACATGTCATATTATGCATTATTTTATTCTAATGCATTGCATGAAGATTGTGTACAATACACTCAATGGTCTTGCATGGAGTTTGAGTGTTTGACACTCTAAACCATTGCATGATTTGTGTCATAAATTTATTATCAATTAATAAATTTTATGGCATAAATATAAATTGATTTTTGGTAAATCATTTTAACTTAATACAAGATCATCTCTCTCAAATTCTCTCCTCTCCTCACGCCCAAAAACTGAAACATGTTACTGGTTTGGAACCAATTCAGGCGTGACTTTAGGGAAGCAAGGTTGATTTTCATGGTGAAAATTCAAGTGCTAGCACACTACGAGTCTTGCGAAGGTGGTAGGGAGGTTCGACCATGAGCCGGGATCCATCCAACGAAGCTAGGAGCTGCGTTTCTCATCTCAAAATTCTGTTTTTGGGGCAGTGGACTGCATGCAGTAAGCTTACCAAGGCAGTGCGTTTTTTGGGCATGATTCGTCTTCAAATCGACATAACCGATCAATGTAAGTATTCCGCTATCTTCATTGGTGTATTCACGCATGTTTTCATGTCTTGATTTGATCTTGGGACCTTAGAATAAACCAACAATGGCATCAAGAGCTAATGTTGCAAGCATGAAAAATGTAGGGCTTAAAATTTGGGTAAATGTTTGTTGAGCATGATTTGAATAAATTGTTTGTTTGAGTATGATAACATGTTTAATTCATTTTGGTTGGACTAATTTGATGAAAATTGATTTGGAATAATTTTCCCCAAAATATTGATGTTGGCCGAATGTAAATTCATATTGGAGTTCTTGGAATTTTTCATTGTTAATTCATTGGATGAGTTTAATGGATTAGGATGATGTTAATTTAAGATTGAATTGGATTTAATTTTAATTGAACAAAAACCCTAAATTCCTTATGTTGGCCGAATCTACAATGCCCTTTATGTCTTGGTAATTTTGATTTTATGAACATTGGATGTATATGAAATCATTCGGGAAGTTAATACGTTGTCGATTGTGTAATTAATCGGATTGAATTCAAATCGGACAAAATAACCTTCCTTGGCCGAGAGCATGAAAGCATGTAAATGGGTTTGATTTTCATTATGTGTGTTTGACATGTGATAATGAATTGATATGATTAATAAGACTAATTTGGTGTTTTAAAAATGTTGATTTAGTTGATTAATCATATAATGCACTTTTGATAATTAAATTGTTAAAATTGGATTTTTGGATTTAATTAATTGGCCTAATTTTGGAAATTGGATTTAAATGTTGTATTTGGGCCTATTGGGCTTGATTTATCAAGTTTGGTTTAGGCCAAGTGGATTGGATCCAATTGGGCCCAAAACCTTAACCATAAAGCCCAATTGCGACTAATGAACCTTTAATGTTCAATTGGGCCTAATGGGCCAAGATTGATTTATGGGCTTATGGGGTAAATCCCGGATTGGACTTTGTTATCGGTTTGACCCGAGTTGACCAAAAGTCCACGCCTTAAGAAATCAATCAAAAGCCCATTGGACTTTAATTGAATTGACGTTGGACGTTAATCGGTCTTTGAGACGCGTTACGATTAGATTTGGAATTTAAATCGTAAAGGTTTATTAAATAAAAGTAATATTTAATTTGGAATTGAATAGTGAATTAGTATTAAATACATGTTAATTAGATTTAATGATGTAGTTTAATTTAATTCATGAATTCGTACTTTAAGTACTTATTCGCAAAAACGAGTTTGACTCGAACAAAATCAAATCGTTGTTTGAACATTGGATGATCACTTAATTATCAGATTAATTAATTTGATTAGATTGATTGATAGCATGCTTATGTGTGTGAATACGTGGTTGTGTTGAATGAATAATGTATATCGGATGGATATTAGTCGGGTGGGCAATTTTAGAAATTGTTGTAATAAATTCGATTTATTAAATTGGACCTGCGTGTCCAGCCTTATCACCTTCTTTCTCTTTGTATTCTCTTCTCACCTATTCCCCTCTATGTATATGAGGTTTCTTTAGAAGTGTAGTGTAACGGGTAGAAGTAGTACAAGTGCTAGCTTGAGTGAGAAAGGGAGAGATTTGATCTAGGATCAATGTGTAAAGTATCCATCCGCATATCATTATTATTTTATTTCATACTCGCTTTATTATGTATTTAGAATGCATGTTTAAGGGTGTATGATGATGAGACCTTAACAAAGATAATTAAATTGGTAGCCAATTTGCACGCGAAAATCCCTCAATCTATATTAAGCAAATATCCTTCCATTGAATGATTCTTGTTCAAGATCCGAAGTTGGCATTGGTTTGTTTTTGACCAAAGTCAAGACCTTTGTCAATCAAGGATGTACTTGAATCATGAGAGTTTTGTTGCATATTGGTGTCTTGTCCAAATCGTGATTTTTATTGGCCAAAGTCAAGATCACTTTTTGTCCAATGACATTGATTACGAACTTTCCTCGTCAATGGGTCCCGTTAACTGGAATCATTAGGTTTGTTTTTGGCCAAAGCCAAGGCCTAGATGATTCGGAGGATATGGTTAGGAAATGTATTGGATACATTGACATTATACATATGTTTCGGACTTGGATGTCCACCTAACCGGATCTAGGAATTGGATGAGATCCAATTGATCTGTGAGATCTACCTAGTTAAATAGCATACAGCTTTTTATTGGCCAAAGTCAGGGTTGTGTGTTATTTAATAGGATCCTAGCCCACTAGGAAACACGGTTTCCCGAGTACTCCACAGAGGGTTAGAGACTCGACGAAAAATAGTGGGAGGCAAGTATTGAATTTGCAACATTCGTTCGAATACTCGCTAAACACGCTCATTTTATTTTACTCGTCATATTAATCAAAAGTATTAGTTGGACTAATATTTTATGTTGTTTTAAAATATATATATAGTTGGACTATATACAAACTCATTCAATATATAGTTGATTTTATAATTGGATTATAGTAATCAATATAATTGAATTAAATGATAGTTGATTTTATAATTGGATTATAGTAATCAATATTAAATTATAGTTGATTAAATAATTGGATTATTGTAATCATTATAATAAATAGTACCTTATTAAAATTATTAAATAGTTGGACTATTAAATCAAGAAAGAATTGAAGGTTGAATATTTAAAATATATAATCCTTGGATTAAATGTTTTAATGATTTAATTTTCAATTGGGAATTAATAATAGGTTAATTTATTTGATAAAATAACTTATTATGACTAAGCCCATAATTAAGCAAATAGTAGAGCATAAAGTCTTTGGAAGATTTATGTGATGATGACTTTAGTGCTTAATTAATATACTTACAATAAATCTATCTTTAGATTTAAAAGTATTAAATTGCAATTATAATTCTTGGAGAATTAATTGACCATTCTAGTGGAGAAAAGTCAAAGTTTGCAATTGGGCATGTAGCACAAGGTGCACATCATTTCGATATTCTAAAACCCAAGGCTTGGCCAAAGGTTTGTGAAATATTGAAATGGTAATTGACATATCCCAAAGTGACTACCATTTGGATATGGAAGACACGAAGGAATTAAAGATAGGAGAGGCTCTAACTTTAAAAAATTTGTCAAAGTTATGTTTACTACTAGTATTAAAATTGGATTTTAAATACTTAGTGTGGTACATAATACATATATGTATTGACGTTCAGAATCCGCTGTGAGCTGGATACTGGCTTCAAGCCGAGATTTCTCTGCGAATTGGAAACGGGACGAAAGTCGCTGTTTCGACCGTAGATACCTAATTTAGGAACTACCCATTTGGGTATGTACTTAAAATGTTATAATGTAACTAGTTAGACTAGAGACATTATCTCTATATCAGTGTTTAATCCGATGCGGATAAACCTTTATATTCTAAAACACTAAAGTGTTTCATTATATAAAGATGATACTGAGATAAATACATTAGATGTAAATAACATAATTTATATTTTGAATATAAATAAAATCTCAAACATATAAATGACAAATAAATAGCTCAAATTGATTTGATCAATAGAGACTTATTTGTGGCATTGTTGTCTAGGACACAATTAAACAAGACTCGTATATCCACACTTTTGAAGAGTGGATACTAGGACTGATTTGACTATTCAAATAAGGTCTACGAATCTAGTTTATTAGGTAAAATACCTAAAATACTATTTACTTGGTAATAGTAAAAGGGCCACCGATCTGTTAGCCCTATTCATGGTGAAGTAAGTGGGCCCATATCTAGCTAGGCTAGATGTGAACATGAATATTTCGTGACCTTAACGGATGTGGCATCACGTTATGGTTATGTGTTTCTTTTGAAGAACACAAATACGAAACTTTGAGTTTCGACACGAAGTATACAAACAGATCGGCTGTAGTATTATGCCGCTACGGTAACCGTATTGGTAAATACTTAAGCAGTAAGTTTCATATATGTACATGAAAGAGTACGGTAGTCTTTCATATGAGGACTCCTCCCGAGACACGTCAATTGATGATGTGTCAGAACTAAAAACCAAGTTTTGTTGGACATGATAAGGTTTTTACGAGTCGCTCTGAGCTACTGTTTCCTTCAACAGATATGTATTAACAGTGCAAAACTTATTTAGAATAAGGTTCCATGTAAATCTGTTTGACAGATATCATATAGGATATGAACAGGAAAGAAACGAGGTTTCTCATTCCTGATAATTTGGGTATGCCAGGCATAAAGTTTGGATGATACCAAACTAAGAACCCAAATTGGATTAGTGCCAATATAGGTTATCCTAAGGGAAACCTTAAGTATAGTACTATAAATCCCACATGAGAACAATGTGATTGTTGCTCACCATGCGGTTTTCCTGAGAGGAATACCGATATGCAGTGGTCAGTGGGAGGATAGTGATACTCGATGAAAATCGGAGTAACACTGTTCAAGGCACGAAGTCCTTAATGGAACACAAATAGTTCATCTATGATGAAACTATACCATTAATCTTCAAATACACAAGAACTTCGTAAATCGGATAGAGTCAGAAAACAACCTAGGGTATGGGTTTCTGATCTCACCTCATTAAGATGTCAATCTTATGGAGGTGTACCATCCGACTACGTTATGAGGAAGTGATACGAGGTATCGACTCCCTGTTATGGCAAAGTGCCATGAGTCCGAAATGGATTCCATGTATAACAACTATTTTGGATACTAGTTGTTGTACCACAAGGCATTGTGCCTATGGTACATTAAACGTCTTCAAGGAAGACATACATGGAAGGCAACATACCAACGTACAAAGCTAGGTTTTTGACGGAAAGGTATCGTTATCAACATTGTGTTAATAACGGTTCAACCTTTTACCTGTTGCCATGGTAAATCCATTTTGAAGATGCTTGTTGATAACTGTATATTTCATTTATGAAATATGTCAGTTACAAATCAAAATCGCTTTCCTGAAAAGGAAACCTTTTGGAGGATGTTTACAACATCCTGACGATTTGTATAACCGACAAACAAGGTTTGCGGGTTATTCGATCCATGTTTGGATCAATGCAAGCATAAGGTTCTTGGAACTGACGTTTTGAAATAATCATAATGGTTTATGATTTAACTCAAAACGAAATAATTCTTGTGTATATAAGGAGGTTAGTGGGAGAGGGCACTGACAAGAAATTCCCATAAAGCAATTGGTGAAAGCTTGGCTTTCATAGATATTCTTTCAATAGAAATTCTCCGTAGAATTCTGGGGAGTAACAACCTTTATTCAGGGAATAAAGATCTACTGGGATAGATTTGGAGTTGTTAACACTCTCTGGGAAATTGTACATTTAAAATGTACTTGTATTGGTGTCTCATACGCTTCGAGCATATGGAGTCACAATCAGGTCAATCCAAGTGATAGTCACTGGATTGAATTAAGGACATCTGTTAGTATCTAGAGAACTAAAGATGTTGTCTTAAACTATGGAGAAGGAGAACTTGAAGTGACTGGGATCACTACTGCAAGTTTCCAAACGATTAAATACTACGGTACTATAAAGTTTGAATAACGGGACAGTGAGCTGGAAATCTTCCGAGCAAGATAACTGTTGCCGAATAAACAACAAATGTGGATTATTGCTGCAGCTGAGCTGAGGCAGCATAGAAGCCATTTGGATCGATAATAAATCTAATTAGATTAGATATAATTCTGTTAGCAGCTGAGCTAGGCGTCAGCACAGGCTAAAGAATAAAGGTCTCATCGAACGATCCAGATATATACTTCTATATCATCTGATTCGTTCGGATCATACATCGTGGCGATGTGATGATCGTGTAAATCGCGTCAGACGATAATTAAGCAAATCCGCTGACGAAAACCTTTCCTCAGCAATTTGAGCGAATTGTACATAGTTCGGGTGTTAGACACTCGAGTGACTGGCTATGTGCCAAGTGGGAGATTGTTGGACAAATGACCCATAGCGTCACTATTTGCACAGATCATTGTGTTGTTGTAGCAAATTAACTATGTGACAAGGAAATTGCACTCTCATCATTTGTGATTAGATCACCATAGATATATAAATGAAGAGAGGTCCCTATGATTAGTTCCTGGATTGAGATGATATGAGACAGTATCAGTCCACAAAGGATTAATCATTAAATATCCCTAGCCGTAGTATTATCGAGACTGGACATCGATAATGCGGAATAGGCTAGTATTGCACTTGTGTGCGTTGTGAGGGCACAACGGCATAGTTCTCATATATATAAGTATTGGATACTTGTGCAAGTGCGATAGGAGGTCGTGTTTCACCGATGGTACGGGAAACAGCTTCGCTCTGGATAGACCCTTCGGAATCCCATTGGTATTATGACTAGGTGTCTATGGGAGGCCGAAATCAAGGTAGGTGTGTATAGTCTTAACCTGAGACTTACATCGCTAATACTTACGACAATCGGTAAACTTTGGTTTTGGTGGTGGGGGATCTTAACTGGTTCTGTGTTCACCTCTTCTGGGTTTATCAGGAATCGTAGTGTATTGGATGTGATGTCAAGACGGAAGTGTCACTCCAGTCATAATGGAGATGATGTCACGCAGGATACGGTATTAGTGCTCTTAAGTGATGCGCATCCAATCGTGATATTATGACCAGGTCATGAATATCCGATTATAGAGACTAGTTACCAGACATCCGATATGTGTTTCGGACGGGGCAGACACTTATCCAGCCCCAGCCCTAGCACGTGATTATCCGATACTGGGCCGATATGCACAATACAATTGTATACTACGCTTGATACAGATCTTAATATTCTTTAATGGATATGTCCGGAGAACTTGGGAAGACTTGGTGCTTTGCTAGGAGTCGACCTTGTCTCGTAAATCGGTAGAACGTAGTACTTGGTACGTACGTGATTCGGATACTCCGACGACCGTATTTACTGCCAGATTATCCGGGGATCTCATGGGTCGCTTCCCGATAATCCACCGATGACGCACAACTCGCACTCTTGAATAATCTGGGATTATACAGAAGAGAGAGAAAATTAATCTAGGATTAATTACGGAGATATTTTATCTAAGATAAAATATCGTCTAGAGAGAGATAACGATTAATTTGGAATTAATCGGTAAATTAATATATTCGATATATTAAACGAAATTAGATTTCGACGCGGAATTAAAATTAGATTTTAATTCGGCAAACGAGTTAATTTAGAATTAATTCGTTAGCGACGTAAATAATAATTTCGCTAGGCGCAATTATTTATTTAATTCGATTTAATTAACGTCGCGACGTAAGCTCGGTATTTCGGAAATATCGAACCCGAACGCGTGAGTGCACGTGGGCCCACTTTCATTTGGAAACGTGTGGGGCCCACATGACACATGTCATATTATGCATTATTTTATTCTAATGCATTGCATGAAGATTGTGTACAATACACTCAATGGTCTTGCATGGAGTTTGAGTGTTTGACACTCTAAACCATTGCATGATTTGTGTCATAAATTTATTATCAATTTAATAAATTTTATGGCATAAATATAAATTGATTTTTGGTAAATCATTTTAACTTAATACAAGATCATCTCTCTCAAATTCTCTCCTCTCCTCACGCCCAAAACTGAAACATGTTACTGGTTTTGGAACCATTCAGGGCGTGACTTAGGGAAGCAAGGGTGGATTTTCATGGTGAAAATTCAAGTGCTAGCACACTACGAGTCTTGCGAAGGTGGTAGGGAGGTTCGACCATGAGCCGGGATCCATCCAACGAAGCTAGGAGCTGCGTTTCTCATCTCAAAATTCTGTTTTTTGGAGGCAGTGGACTGCATGCAGTAAGCTTACCAAGGCAGTGCGTTTTTGGGCATGATTCGTCTTCAAATCGTCATAACCGATCAATGTAAGTATTCCGCTATCTTCATTGGTGTATTCACGCATGTTTTCATGTCTTGATTTGATCTTGGGACCTTAGAATAAACCAACAGATATAACTTCTTTATAGCTTTGAGGCTTATTTTCTAAAAGTATGTCAGAAAATCGAGACCAAATGACTTAGACGTTCTAGCTCTTTTGCTACGTCTAGGCTCAATTTGTCTCTACATTTTCAAGTTGATCTGACCCTTGTTCAACCTGATCACTGTCTTTGATAGTATCAATAGTTTCTTTTGAGAGACTATGATCTTTGTCTTTCCTTACAAGAAAATGGTCTCTTCAAAAAATTTTGCATTCCTGACTCAATTATCATACTCAGATTGATGTCGAAATCTCAGACTTGTGTACCAGAATCAAAATGCACTACTGTTGCGAGCATATCCAATGAATATACAATCAATAGTTTTGGGTCTTATTCTAACATTCTTAGGTTTAGGACCATTACCTTGGCAAGACACCCCCACACGTTCAAATATTTGTAGGAAGGTATGTGACTTTTCCACAACTCATATGGTGTCTTGTCCAATCTTCTGTGAGGTATCTTATTCAGAACGTAGTTTGCGGAAAGCAAGGCTTCCCCTCACAAATTCTTGGGTAAACCAGAGCTTGTCAACATTAGTTCATCATTTCCTTCAAAGTTTGGTTTTTGCACTATCAACAATCCAGTTTTGTTGAGGCGAATAAGGAGCAGTAGTCTCATTAATAATTCCATGATTGGAACAATATTCACCAAATGGTGACACATATTCACACATCTATCAATCCTGAGTCTTTTGATTTTCTTGCCAAATTGATTTCAACTTCGTTCTTATAGTGTATAAAGCTCTCAATAGCTTCATCTTTGCTCCTCAGCAAATACATATAATAGAATTTTGTGCTATCATCGATAAAAGTGACAAAGTACTTTTTACCGCCTATTTTTTACACAATATTCATATCACACACATCGGTGTGTACAAGTTCCAAGGGTTCAGACTTCGTTCAATGGAATGAAATGATGTTATATGCATTTTTGCTTCAACACATGCCTCACATTTATGTTGGTTATCAATTGCAAATTTATGTACAAAGTCCATGTTAATTAATTTACGCATTGTATCATAATTAACATGTCCTAAACTCTCATG
>SKCR01009203.1:0-36020 GCA_019454045.1 Zanthoxylum bungeanum
GTCAAAAATACGTTTTAGACCATTTTACAGAAAATCGATTTTCGTAAAAGTTTCGCGAAGTTTCAACTATGTTTATGTTAATATTTGATATTAAATAAATAGGTTTAGGTGAAATATGAATAAATTATTCATATTAGATATTGAATAATTTATTTGGTATTTTGAAAAAATTTTAAAAAACGATTTCGCCGGAACCCGCACTTCTGCTGCGCCCCATCGCTCAAAAACTCCAACAGCTACTTGTTTGTCAATTTGGACAGCAAGGAATTTGTATGTCATGCTGGGAAAATCGATTAGTCAGCTACAGTTGAATATTTCAAGCGGCTGATCAGAGATTCAATGGAGCAGAGGACGTTGGGCGAGAATCCTAGCAAGGTACTATGGAAAACTCCGCCTGTGGAGTGGCACAAACTCAATGTGGATGCCTCAACCCATGGACACCTTAATATTGCCGGCTTAGGAGCTGTGGTTAGAGACGCCGAAGGAAGAGTAATGATGGTGGGCATGAGGAATACCAAGCTCTATCAGGATATAACGATGCTCGAAGCGGAGGCCCTGTTATTTGGGTTGTAAATTGCTGTGAATGAAGCATTTATGCCATTATTAGTGGAGACAGATTCATTGCAGGTGACTAATTTAGTTTTGAGGAAATACGACAGTCTTCTGGATATGGCTTGGACAATTGAAGAAATTTTGGAGATAATGAGGAACTATCAAAATGTGGTCGTGTCTCATATCTGTAGAGGAGGTAACAATGTAGCTCACTCCTTAGCAAATGATGCTGTTAATTTTGCAGATACTGTAGTCTGGGTGGGAGATTATCCCACAGACATCCAATTATTGTTAAACAGTTGGTTTTCTATGAAAGTATATGCTTTCTTTTTCAAAAAAAAAAAAAAAAGTTCCTTGTGATTTTTTAAAATGACAGTTACAACTCTACAAATATATTACAATCTGAAATCTACATAGGAAATTAGATAAATAATGTTCAAATATCTATCGGGGAAAATGAGCATCATCCCCTAATATTTGATAAAACTAATCAAAACTCTTCTGATGTTTAAAAATTAAACAAAACTCTCATGTTGTTATAACAAAACCCCATCTGATATGATAGCTTTACTGAGAGAGAATATTTTTAGAAGTCATGAATTTTGTTTAGTTTTTAAACATTATGAGAGTTTCAATTAGTTTTGTCAAGCGTAATCGTAAGTTTACTCCATCTAATATTGAGGGATGTTTTTATTTTAAAATTTTGTTACTGAGAGAAAAGTCATACTCACAATGCTAAAATAGCATATATTTAGGAGTGAGGCATTGTACCTTTCAAGTTAGGGATAGAAATGTCTTTTGGATTAAAAGGGCAAAAAAAAAGCAATTGAAAGTGCTTTTGGAAAAGCACTTCCATGGTGGTTTCCCAGAAGCACTTTCAAGAAAAAAGTAGTCCTTTTAAAACTAATGAAACTTATAAGTGAGCACAAAAAGATAAAGGAAACAAAGATTTGATAATTGCAATTGAAACAGAGGGAAAAATAGAAAGAAATGGCCTTAGATTATTAACAGAATCACTAATTAAGCAGCACAATGAAGCTGAAGGATTCCCAGAATGACCCAAATTGAATTATTACAAAGCACATTTCTTATACTCTCCCAGATCCACACAATACAGGATCCTGGTAAATGCTCAATACTAGCAGTAGATCCCTCACATTCTTGCCTTAGCAACCACCATGCTTCCATTTTCAATGTTTGTTGCTCCTGGCCTGATCCATGTTTCCTTGAATTGCTCTTCGGTCACTCCTGCGATGACAACATTAATCCGAAACAAAATTTATCAAAAATGTGTAACAATTTAAGGAGATTGATGTGGATAACATTGAGTGAATAGAAAATGACATACCTTTGCCCATAGCAGCAGTGGAAGAAATGCCTCCCTGGACGGTCTTGAGATACTTGTCATAATAATTAGCACCAGACCATTTCTGGTGAGCAAGTGTGTCAACTCCATTGTTCCTTTCTTCCCTCTGAATCCTCTCCACATAAGCCAGCATGCCTCTTCTGGCATAGTCTTTGGCAAATGTGTCTATGACGAGTGCATCCGCGTGGAAACCAGCCAGCGTTATGAACTGCCAACAGTAACCTAACTTGGCTATCCTTGGAATGAAATCTTTCATTTGTTCATCAGTCATTCCTGATGCATCCCAGTTGAATGATGGCGAAAGGTTATAGGCCAACATGATCTCTAGGTGCTTTGATTTTACGCCTTCTGCAAACTTGGTGCATTCAGCCAAGTCAGGGCTAGCACTCTCCATCCAAATGAGATCAGCATGAGGAGCAAAAGCCCAGCCGCGGACAATTGCTGCCATTACTGAGCCCTTGAACCGGTAGAATCCTTCTCTGGTTCTAGGCAAGTCCCAATCCCAGAAGAGATTCTTAAGCCCCAATCTCTCAGCAATCTCACGGCATTGCTCATTGGACAGACACTTGTCATAGCTGGAAAGGTTCATCCATTCATTCAATCTCCTTCCCTTCTCATGCTCACCAATGTTCAAATTGTTAATTGCATCAATAACACACTCAGATAATGTCTTTAGCCCTGCCATGGCTATCCAATTATCCTCAATGGCTTGAAGTTCAGCTCCTGTTTTACCAGCAGCCATTGCTTCAGTTAAAATAGTAGCCAAAGCTTTCCCTCTGAGATTTTGATTAGTCACACCCAAAATGAACTGATGATCTCTTGTATCCACATTGGTTTGGATCAAAGTTGCCGCTTCAGCATCAGTCCTAGCCACCAACACTGTCTCCACTCCCATAACATCAAATTGCAACCTTGCAGCCACAAGCCTGTTAATGTGTTCACTAATAGCAACAAGAACTTTACCAGCCATATGACCACATTTCTTGGTCACGGAGGACTGATCCTCAATATGAACACCAGCAGCGCCGCGCTCAACAAAGAGCTTGCAAAGCTTAACAGTTGCTGTAGTGCCACCAAATCCAGTGTCACCATCAGCTATAATCGGCTTCAAGTAATCAACATAAGGGGTTCTAGCCCTCTCTTCACGGCTCATGCTCATTCTAGCCTCTCTTTGCTTCCTGTCATGGTATTGTTGCGCGAAGAAAAGGTGCTCAACTTTGTTAGGGACAGTGTCATAGGGATAATCAGCAAGGTCCGGACCTGGTTCATTGGTGCTGGTGTGAGTGGACGAGCATTGCCAGCCGGAGACATAGATGCTGTCCAAGTGCTTGGCCATCATGGCTACTTGAACAGGGTCAAGGGCACCAAAAGTTCTTGATGCAGTGCCATTGGCTTGGTGGGTTTTGAGAGTTCTCCAAAGCTTTTTGGCCATCTCATTGGAGCCATAACTTTGTCTAAGGTTTCCTCGTAGAGCCACAACATCTCTTGCTGAATATGATCGGCGTGTCAGCCTGAACCTCTCGGAGTTCCACCATGCTTGCACCTCTGCAACTTCTGCTTCAAACCTCCCTTCTTCTTCCATTATCTGTTAAAAAAATCCCATCATCAATTAGTCCAGAACAAAAAACATGGCATGGGTTCCAACTCTGTAAAACAGCGGAAAAAAAACTGCATACATCAGGTGGCAACCCTCAAAGCTAAAAATAGTTTTTAGTTTTGAGTTAAGTTTATGAATTTTGATATCACATTCACACGAGTTGGTCCATATTACTTATCCATATAAAAAAATTGACTTGCACGTGGTGAGTGGTTGAGAAAAGTAAATGGTTCTCATGTAACGGATCCTCCTGAACCACGAGAATCCTTATTAGAATGAGATTTTACCTTAATACTTTGTTAATTTTAAATTTTTGACAACTCTTAACTCTTAAATTAGCTTTTAGGTTGAGTTAAACCATCATGAATTTCGATCGACCAATTAGTAAAAACAAGGAAATATGAGATGCAATAGACTTCATATGAAAAAAAATTAATCATATCTAAAGCTAGTGCTATAAAATGAGAATGTTACTAAATTAACATCAATATCAAAAGCAAAATGGAACTGAACCTCTCAAAAGAAAAGTTAACATGTTTTTGGAAACTGGAGAGAAGAAATTAATAGCTGGTCAAGAGCATACCATTGAAGGCACTGAGTAAGATGCAGCCATGGTAGAACTTTGCTGTTTTGCTAGGAAAAAAAAAAGCTTTGAATATGTCTTAACAACTGAGAGAAGCTCAATGCAAAAGCTTGTTTAAAGCTCCTCAATTTATAACAAAATGTGGGTTGTGAAGATAACAATTACTGATGCCCTTAGTGATAGTGGATAAGAGAAAAATAAAAACAAATACCAAGAAATTGCCAATTTACTTCTTTCATTTCCATTTATCTTTAGTTTCATTATTTTTGTGAATAATAATAATAAATATCTTTGTAGAAAGCTTGGGAAATTGCAGGCACGTAAGGGGTGCCAATATATTATATTGTCTTCTTCCAACATGCCTCATATGTCATAATTTTTTTTCTTGATTTATATATATAATTCAACTCGTTTCTATTTTTATTTTTATTAATTTTGGCAGCTAATTTCAATCATCATCATATGACTCGCCGAATAATTATTTTGAAATTGAGCAGAAACCCACAAATCTAACTAGCTTGTATAATGTGATTTATAATCTTGGCTTGATGACTGATAAGTAATTAGATGTTGCTGTATTCATCACTAAACTAATAAATTAATTATTCTGATAAATAATGGAACCTTTTGGTTGGATATGATTTATAGCCTATTTTAACTCCATGTCACTTTGCTTTCTTCTTCAAAGATAAAATTCTTATATTATTGGGATTTTCTTGTGCACAATGTTTGGAGTAAATTGTTTGAAATAGTTTGATGAATTGTTATTTGGTAGTATAATTTTGAATTTTTGAGTGTGATCTATGTAAAAGTGAGATTATGAGTGATTCAAAATCTATTATATGAATATTTTGACATAATATATTTATACATTCAAAATGTTGCTCGACTGAATGAGAAATAAATTTTCAAAATATATCCATGAAATTGAAAAAATAAAATGAAAGTTTACTTGTCTTAGATGGGAAAAAAAGGGTAAGGGTTGAGTGGTTTAATTTATATACCGTTACTAATAATAATTAAGAATATATTATCTTGTGTTGTCGGTCACGGAAACAACTTTGACAGGCGACTGGCCCAAAATTAGGGCCCCTAATTTAAAACAATTTGTCCTCTATTATTTGTTTTATAGAATTCACCCTTTAGATTTTTAGAGGCGTATTCAATTGAGTTTTTAAAAGATTTTTTTGGGTTAAATAAATCTTGTGGTATTCAATTAAGATTTTTAAATAATCTAAAAAGTCTTGTGGTATTCCATTAAGACTATTAAGATTTTTTAAAGAGTATCCAAATCTAATGATATTCAATCAAGACTTTAAACAAGTAATAGAAAGTTTTATGGTATTGAAAAATATAATTATTTTGAAAGATTTTTTTATATGTGTGATTGTGTGAGACTTTTTAGTGAGAATTATAAATATCAAACTCTATAAAAAAAAATCATACCCTAACCCATGAGACTTTTTACATAAGATTTTTTGACTGTTAGAAAACAGAAGATGAACATACATGTTAGCTCTTCGTGAACAAGTTACTTGCTTATTAGTAATTTCTTCTTTTTTCTTTCAAACAAAATAATATGACTTTCTTTTAAATACAACTGGTATGTCATTCCTCCAACCATTTTTCTTAATGAATTTCAATTTTGAGGAGGAAAATTTTATCACATTTAAAGATAATTTCCTAGATTATCTTTAAGGCCAGCAGAACTTCTTCAATCAGATAGATGATAATGTACAAAGGGAATTTAGCACAACAATTATTTTTTTTCCTCGTTTTCTCGCTAATTTTTTACTTGTATTTTTTTTAAAAAAAACCCAAATTTAAGGAAAAAAATCTTTATCAATTATTAAGATCATTGATGCCGAGATGTTATCTTTTATTCTTAGGTCAGAGACATGACATTCTGTCACAGAAACTCAGAAAATAATCTGAGATAATTAAGCATTTTCGTCAGTAAAGTTATCTACACTGTTAGTAAAATATTGATAGATTGCTTAAGTTCAGGAAATATTACCGCCAACATAGCTTGTAAATAAAATATAGTTGTAATGGTTGAGGCATCCCCACCTAATCATGATAAAAATTATAGCATTGTTAATTTAGTGGAGGGGTGATCTGAACGAGAATGGCCCAAGAAAAGAATGTCTCATTGAATTAGATAGACATTACTCATAATCCAATTAAAAATTGGTTGGTTAGCATCATATATATATATATATATGTGCGCGCGCGTGTGTGTGGTCCTTTCAAATCTTTTAAATTCTTATGATATAAATCTTTTAAAATCCAATAAGTAAAAAATCCTAATTAAAAAAACTGTAACAAAAACTTATTTATTCATAAATAATCTTTTAAAATTTCAATTGAATACAAAGTTTTTTTATTTTTTATCAAAAGAAATCACATTTTAAAAACCCGTGTAAGTCTCCTTAAAACTCAAGGCTTCCTTTGGCGAACAGGGTGCAAATCCTAACTATAATCCTGCGTGAATGTAACATGAAACCATCGTTTCATTTAAGAAATTTTCCATTGGATATCCTCTAGCTTTCCTGCTACGACCTTTTTCAATCTCACTTTCTGCAAACTGAGCCAATCATGTAAACCCTAATTAAACACGTGGCTGCACAAGAACTAAACACGTTTAAGAATTTCCATGCAACTAGTACATGTCAATAATTCCCTACTTATGAAGTAAACATTATCTGCTGAAACGCACCGCATAATTTCTTGTTTTATTTTTCGATTGAGCTTTTGGAAGCTGCAAGCTGCTGGGTTTCAGATCAGAGAAGTGACGACAGAAACAGAATTGGGATTCCCGAGAAAAATTTTAAGATAAGCCTATCTACTGTACAAGTTGACAATTCTATCCGAATTCAATTTTTTTTTTCCCGCAGCTCATTCATGAATCGTCGCTTCTTCAAATTGTCATGCTTCTGTCTAATTTTAATCATCTAACAAGAGCTCGATATCGTCCCAAATAAATCCCCGAACCACTCGATATAGGGATTTGAAATAATTTTTTATCTCGATTTAAAAAAAAATGAAATATAGGATAAATATTTTGTCCTGAATCATAATCGGTCGGATTGGAATGAAATCCAATCAGAACGGTATTGTGATTCTCTAATCAATGAAAAATATTTTATGAGGAAAAATAAATACTATATTACTACTTGAATAGAATTTACAAATATTACAAAATTTGTACGAAAACCTCACTTATAACTATACTCTCTACCAAGTTCTATTGCCTTGGAGCTTACTTTGTTGGAGATGGTTTGAGCTCTCAAATGAACTCTCTATTTATAGGAGAATACATGACTCAGAAGTTAACAAAACAATAAAATTACCTAAAGGTAATTTGGAAGCTTACACCACAATTTCAAAGAAGAAAATCCTCCACCGAAAGATGTCTTGGAGGGTTCTTGGAGGTGCAATGCAACTGGATTCTATAATTCTCCCCCCTCCAGCAGCATCCGAAACGATTGTCATCTAACAGCTATCCCGACTATGTTTATGCACAGCTCTAACTCGTCCTGAGTGACCACTTTTATTGATATGTCGACTGTGTCTCTGCACAATACTCTTTTGCTTCCATTTTTCTTCACCCATTAGTTCTTCAATGTCTTATTGTCTCGTGGGAAACTATCTGTCTCCCATTTATCAGTAAGCAGAATGTATTTGGATCCCAGATATCTGGTTGATGGAATCTGATCTCGCTCAGATCTTCTTGTCTGAGGTCCACTGATTTCAGGAGGTCTGTCATCATCCAAATCTGTAGATGACCATGTAGCTTCTAATGGAGCAAGTTGCGGCTCACTCTTCTCAACACTCACTTATGTAATCTCTGATGGAACGGGCTTTGTCTCTCTCTGCTTGACATCATCATCTACCTCGTATAGTTTTGCTTCTGAAATATCATCATGCACCCCATCTGTGGCCAATTGTGCTCGTGCTTAGTCTGGATTTTGTTCGGCACTAAAATTAGATGACATCATTGGCTTTTCAATGTCTTCAGTTATCTGGTCTTCAAGAAACTCTACATCCCAACTTATGATGACCATATTTTCCCTCAGATCCTATAATATGTATCCAAATTCTTCATCTTCATAGCCTAGGAATATATATATGGAGTAGTCCTTGCATCGAGCTTTTGTCTGGGCTCATTGGATACATGTTCAATGGCTAAATAACATAATACTCTTAAGTGAGAGTATGAGAGATTCTTGTCAAACCACACTTTCTCCTAAATCTCAAAATTCAACGGTATAGATGGTGATCTGTTGATCAGGTAGCAGGCGGTACGAATAGTTTCTCCCCAGAATGGCTATGGCAGCTTAGCCATACTGATCATGATTCTGACTTTCTCCATAATGGTGTGGTTTATTCTTTCAGCTACACTATTATGATGTGGGGTGCATAGAACAGTTCTCTCATGTCGAATGTCATGTCTCATACACTAGGCATCGAACTCCCTGGAAGTGTAATCATCTTCATCATCCGTACGGAGTAACTTCAGCTTCTTCTCTGTTTCACACTTTACTATGACATAGAACAACTTGAAATGTTCCAACATCTGATCCTTCGTCTTGAGGAAATACACCCATACTTTCCAAGAAACATCATCAATGAAAGTCAGAAAATATTTGTTACCGCCCAATGAATCAACCTCCTAGGGACCACAGACATCAAAGTGCACCAGACTGAGCAATTATAATATTCTCTTTGAAAAGAAATTAAATGAGACTTTGTGTTTCTTACCAAATAAACAATGGTTGCAAGGACCTAGTGTAGCATCCTTGGTAAGCTCCTTATTGGTCAGGGTAGACAACACTCTCTCACTCATGTGACTAGGTCTCTGGTTCCATAAATTTTGAGAAGCCTCTTTTCAGCTACATTGAGGCTGTCTGCACAAATATTCAAATAAGTCTTGTATAATATGTAGCAAACATGTCCTCGGGTGACAACCATGATACATATTTTCATTATTCATGTGTCATTTCTGAAGTGACTGTCATAACCCTTTTTGTCAATGGCTATCCCCGAGAGTACATTCAGATGAAGTTCTGGAACATAGAGGATATCCTTCAAAGTTAATGTACACCCAACATTTATCCGCAATTGAATATAATCAATTCCTATTATCCTAGAGGAACTGATATTTCTCATAATCATTGTACCAAAGTCTCTTACTTTGTATGTTATGAAGAAATCTATGTGAGGAGTTGCGTGTTAGGATATTGTAGTATCTACCACTCACTCAACATCTGGGTTGGATGTGAAGGCATGTCTCTTCCTGTTTTGAGTATATGGCTACATCTCATTAGACAACTACTAATGTCTCTCTTTCGTTATTCTTTAGCTGGAAATTGTTTTGGCACTGCTCTCGTTGCAGTTTTCAGCAATTCGACTTGATTGTGCTTCTGCCTCTCCCTCTTTCTCCCCATCGATGTCTTCCTCGAGTCTCTGTGACGAATGCTTCTATCTATTTTAAGCCAACAACTTTTCTTCTGGACTCTTCATTTGACATGACATCATTTACCATATGCATGGTAAATTTTCCTCCTGAAGCCGAATTACTGATAGTAACCACCAATGTCTCTCAGTTATCAGGAAAATGACTGAGTAATAGGAAGACTTGTACTTCATCTCCCAACTGCATGTCTACTGTAGACAACTGATTCACCAGGCTCTGGAACTTATTGATGTGTTTTGCAATGGAAGTTCCACTCCGTAGCTTCAAATTCACCAAACGCCTCATTAATAGGGCTTGATTCCAAGCAGTCTTGGCCTAGTACATGCCTTCCAACTTCATTCACATTTCGTAAGCATCTATATCATATGCTACGTGGTGAAAGACAATGTGGTTAATCCACTGCTTAATATGACCGAGAGTTCTATTATTGAGTTTATTCCAGTCACTCTCTTTGAAAAAATCTAGTCGCACTCCATTCTCCTATATCATATCGGATATATCTTTGTAGTGCAAATAATCTATCATTTGAGGCCTCCAGATGGAGTAATTGGTTGCTGTCAGCTTGATTATCGCACCATAAGAGGAATCTTCCATTTCCATTTTAAGTTTAAAATTAAAATAGGACAAAATCAGGGCTGATTTTCACAAATTAAAGGTAATCGTTACGTCTGGAATGGTCGAAAATGGTGGATTTGACTATTCGTTGGTTCAAATCCGACATAAGGGCCGATTTATAAATTTTCAAAACTTCATAGGTCAAATTATAAATTTCAGAGACTTTAGGAAGCTTAATGAAATTTACTAGGGATGATGACGTGGCAGACACGTGGTTGATGATGTGGTAGAAATGGGACCAGATTTGCTGACATGGTTGATGATATGGCGGACACAAGTCGATGACATGGCAGACTTTTTGTTAAAGTGACAGCTGATTATTTGCTGACGAGGTGCTGACTGTGCACTGACGTGTTGCTGACTGTGGGCCGACGTGTGCTGAGAGGCGGACACATCAGTATCTTCAACCTCTGGAAGGCACATGCAGCACGTGGCACAAGTGGCGGCGCGTGGAGACTCTCTGTTTGGCGCGTGCGGCATCCTCTGATCTCCATTTGATCACCGAAAAATACCACCATTCTCGTTTCGACATGAATAAGTTGATGGTATGCTCAAAATTGATTTTTGAGAACTTTCGTAAAACTCAAATTTTATTGAACTGAGTTTCATTCTTCACCTCTTGGATCCCAACGTATAACCGAAGCTTTTGATGCCACTTGTTGTGATTCTCTAATCACTGAAGAGTGTTTTATTAGGGAAAAAAATACTTTATTACTACTTGAATTGAATTTATAAGTATTGCAAAACTTATATAAAAATCTCACTTATAACTACACTCTCTACCAAGCTTTCTTGCCTTTGAGCTTACTTGTTGGAGATAGTTTGATCTCTCAAATGAGCTCCCAATCTATAGGAGAATACATGACTCAAAAGTCAACAAAATAACAAAATCATCTAAAGATAATTTTGAAGTTTGCACCATAATTTCAAAGAATAAAATCATCTACCCAAAGTTATCTTGAAGGGTTCTTGGAGGTATAATGTAGTTGAATTCTACAAACGAGATGTCTCGATTATCTGATGAGTGGTAATTACATCACTTATTCCCACTCATTTAGCCTAATGTTTTGTATTGTTTCTTGAGTTTTATGAACGTTTTGATATGTTTTGTTGTTATTTTGCAGATAAATAAAGTTTGGAAAGCATTGGAGGCAATTTGGGACAAAAATGCGTCAACAGGGATATTTTCGTCTTTTCAGCGTCGCGACGCTGAAGCCTTGCGCGGCGCGACGCCCAGGATGCGCCGAATGTGCTAACATGCGCCGTCAGCCACGTGTCAAAATCTGATAGGTTGGACTTGCTAACGTGCGCCGGATCTTGCTAACATGCGCCTCATGCCACGTGTCATCACATCATTGGACCACCCAAACTGCGTGCCACGTGTCCTCTTTCTATTGGACCGAATAATAAATGAATCAGAGCACGCCACGTGTCACCATTCTATTGAACCGAATTTCCACCCAGTCACAAGCTGACACGTGGCAGGATTTCATTGGACCGCATCGCCAGCCAACCAGAGCATGACACGTGTCTCAATTATTGCTGCCGACAGCCGCGTGGTCAACGTACGCGTGGACTCCAGAAACTGTTGCCAGCGTCGCGACGCTAGTTCATTTTCAGCGTCGCGACGCTGGACCAAAATTCTCCTATAAAAGGAGGCCGCCATTTCAGTTTTAGTTGCACATTCTCTCTCATTTTCTTTGATGTAAAATCGGGAGTTTCTCTCTCAATCTCTTTTAATTTAAGTTTTGTAATTAATTACATTTTGTAATAGTAATTACTTTCTGTAATAGTAATAGTAATAGTAATTTATCTTGTTTTTACTGTTTCAGTTTACTATTCAACCATGATGAGGTAACTTCTCCTTGCTAAGGTGAAAGGTAATTCTTTTTACTGTTACTATTTAGATTAATCTCCCTTAAATATAATATATTTACTATTTAAAATTTGACTTAATACGGATACCGCCATATTGGTCGGTTGGATATTAAATTTAAATTGGTTTAAACCTGACTAATCCAGGATACCGCCTTTATGGCTGGTTGATAATCAAATTTTCTTACCGCCTATATGGCAGGTTAATGGACAAATCATACCGCCTTTATGGCTGGTCGGACTTAATTTGAATTAATCAGGTTACCGCCTATATGGCTGGTTAGTAATATTATCACAAGTTTATATATTATTTTATGGGAGATATCTAAAACAGTAAATAGTAAAAGTAATTCCTTTTACCTTAGCATTTTATTTTTATTTACTTTTCAGTATTTACTTTACCGCATTTACTATTTCGCATTTTTACTTTATGGCTTTTACTTTTAAGTTTTTACTAGCCCTAGCCATGTGTCATAACTAAGTTAGTTATCTAGGGTTGTGATGAATTTCAATATAACCGGTTTATAAGGGGTTAGATTATAGGTTGGGTAATTAAAGATTTATTTATTGAGTCTTAATCTTAATGCTTTTTATTAACTGGCCATTAATAAAATTGATTAGGTAAACTTAAAATGAACTAGACATAGGGATTTTAAGTTTAAGACCTTAGACTCAATAGCCCACGATCTTCCTTGAGGATATATAACTCTTTTAATAGATTCCTTACAGGATAGAAATATACCTGTCGGGCGGGGGTAGCCTTAATTGGAACTTAATCTTAATGAATCTAGGTAATTTGGTTGACATAGACATATGATTCAATTGGATTATACTAGGTATTTGTAATTGACCATCGGAAGAGGTTTTCACTTAATTTAGTGTTCTAGGTTAATAAATCAATATATTACCCAACTATAGGACAACCACTTCATCTTTAAATAATATTGAAAAGATTCACAACCCTAGATAGTTTTTAATATTGAATTTTCTTAAAACTTACTTTCGAACAATTTTATTTACTTGTCTTTAAATTTAGAATCGTCGCCATCAAACAACCTGTTAGATTTAGTAATCATTTGACCTCATAAAATTAATAGCTTAGGTATTAAGTCCTCGTGGGATCGATATTTTTTTATACTACTTGAACGATACGTACGCTTGCGTTATACGTGTGTGTTTACGCCGGTCAAGTTTTTGGCGCCGTTGCCGGGGACTTATTTATCTTTCACTATTAGTTTTAAGGTTAGATACCGTTACTTGTATCTAATTTTCTTTTTACTTATTGTTTTTATTTTCTTGTGTTTCAGGTTCTCAGAAACTTTATGAGACGAACCAGAAGCTTTGAACTTCGACCGCTTGACCCGGAAATTGAAAGAACCATCAGACAGTTGAGAAGGGAACGGCGAGAAGGCCAAGAAGCTTTAATCAACATGGAACCTGAACCTTTGAATGTTGCACCCACCAATTCCCATTCGAGACAGAACCATTCCGGTGGTTGACAGACTCATTTCTTGTATTGTACTTCCTCATTTACCAGCAAATGCGGGTGACATCAAAACATGCATTCAGATGATTCAGCAGTCAGTTCAGTTTGGAGGAAATGCAATTGAAGACCCTAATACCCACATCAGCAACTTCCTGGAAGTTTGCGGCACTTTCAATTACAACCGAGAGGCTGAAGAAGCAATTAGACTGCGTGTTTTCCCATACTCCTTGAAGGACAGAGCTAAAGCTTGGCTACATTCATTACCAGCAGGTTCTATCACAACATGGAACACTTAGCCACCAAATTTCTTGCAAAGTACTTTCCACCAGCCAGAACTGGAAAACTGAGAAACGACATCACATCCTTTGTACAACAAGACTCGGAAACTCTCTACGAAGCTTGGGAAAGTTACAAAGATTTACTCCGGAAATGTCCTCATCATGAGATTCCAAAATGGCTTCAAGTCCAAACTTTCTATAATGGACTTTCTGGAATAATGAGAACCACAATCGATGCTGCTGCTGGAGAGGCCTGATGGCAAAAATGAGAAGATCAAGCCGGACCTAATTGAAGAAATGGCCAACAACAATTCCTTTGGCCAACAGAAAGGAGCATGATCCAAAGAATTGCAGGAATTTATGAAAGTGGAGTCAATACAGCAGTCAATACCAAGCTGGATCAGATATGCAAATTCATGGAGACTTTTACCACTGGATCCACAAGTTCACCATATGGACGAGCACCGGACCAAACCAACTTGAAGAAACGGTGAATTATGTCAATAATTTCAACAGACAGGGGAACAATCCATATTCCAACACCTACAACCCAGGGTGGAGGAATCATCCTAATTTTTCATGGAGTACAATTCAGGGCAAAAGAACAATCCACCACCTGGATTCCAACAGAACTATTCACCACCTGGATTTCAGCAACAAAACAGAGGCCAAGAGCAGACAAATGAACCAGGAATAGCAGAAGTGCTGGCTCAGTTAAAAAAGTACGATGCTATGATTCAGAGCCAATCACCTTCTATTAAAGCACAGGAGAATCAAATCGGCCAACTGGCCAATGCTCAGAGTTACAGACCACCAGGAAATCTTCCTAGCAACACAGAACCAAATCCAATGAACCGAGGAAATGAGCAAATTCAAGCCATTACTTTGAAAAGCGGTACTGAGATCAACAAAGATGTAGGGATCAAGGCAACAATTGAGGAAATTCCAAAAGATGCAGTTCCACAGATGGAGGAAAAAGAAGCAAGGAAAAAGAAAAAGATCAGATCATTCCACCTCCACATTTCCTCAGCGACTTCAGAAAAACAAACTGGACAAGCAGTTTGCTCGTTTCTTGGAGGTATTCAAAAAGCTGCATATCAACATTCCATTTGCAGAAGCCTTGGAAGAAATGCCCAGCTATGTAAAATTCATGAAAGATATTCTTTCACGAAAACGGAGATTGGGAGACTATGAAAGTAGCATTAACGGAAGAATGCAGCGCCATTATTCAGAGGAAACTTCCTCCGAAGTTGAAAGATCCTGGCAGTTTCACAGTTCCATGCACCATTGGAGAACATTACATCGGTAAGGCTTTATGTGATTTAGGAGCCAGTGTTAACTTGATGCCTTTTTCTATTTACAGGAACTGCAGATTGGAGAAGCAATGCCTACCTCAGTTTCATTGCAACTTGCGGACCGAACACTTGCATTTCCAAGAGGTGTTGTTGAAGATGTGCTGGTAAAAGTAGACAAACTAATTCTCCCAGCAGATTTCATCATCCTTGACATGGAAGAAGACAAAGAAATACCTATCATTCTTGGTAGACCATTCCTGGCTACAGGTAAAACTGTGATTGATGTGCAAAAAGGAGAACTAACCATGAAAGTGCAGGACCAAGAAGTGACCTTTAATGTTTTCAAAGCCATGAAATTCCCCGAGCGATGAAAGGAAGAAGAATGTTTCAGAGTTGATGTTGTTGAAAGTATCGTTCAAAATACGTGAGCCAAATCCACACAGATACACTTGAAGCTTGCATCACCAATGACATGACTGACAGATGACTGAAATCTGCTGAAATCAATATCAATTACCTTGACAAACCATTCCGATTCAAAACGACACAGCCAGTTGAAAGCTTGGAACTGCCCAAGAAGATCGAATCAAGCCTTCGATTGAAGACCACCCCACAGCTGGAGCTGAAGTTACTTCCGAGCCATCTCAGGTATGCATTTCTTGGAAACACTTCTGAATTACCTGTTATTATTTCTTCTTCACTAACATTGGAACAGGAAGAAAAGCTACTGAGAGTATTACGAGAACACAAAAGAGCCATTGGCTGGACTATAGCAGACATTCGAGGCATTAGTCCATCATTTTGCATGCACAAGATTCTGATGAACGATGAGTACAAACCCACAGTGGAGCATCAACGGAGACTTAATCCAATCATGAAGGAAGTCGTGAAGAAAGAAATAATCAAATGGTTGGATGCTGGCATCATTTACCCAATTTCAGATAGTAGTTGGGTAGTCCTATGCAGTGTGTACCAAAGAAAGAGGAACTACTGTGGTTACCAATGAAAAGAATGAGCTAATTCCAACAAGAACGGTGACTGGATGGAGAGTATGCATGGATTACCGAAAGCTGAACAAAGCCACGAGAAATGACCATTTTCCGCTACCATTCATTGACCAGATGTTAGACAGACTGGCAGGACATGAGTTCTATTGCTTTCTGGACGGATATTCAGGGTACAATCAGATTTCCATCGCCCCAGAAGATCAGGAGAAACCACATTTACATGTCCCTATGGTACTTTTGCTTTCCGCAGGATGCCATTTGGATTATGTAATGCCCCCCGCCACTTTTCAGCGTTGCATGATGGCCATATTCTCAGACATGCTGGAGCAGAGTATGGAGGTTTTCATGGATGACTTTTCTGTATTTGGAGATTCTTTTGATCATTGTTTGCAAAATTTGAAACAGGTGTTACAAAGATGCGAAGATACAAACTTGGTGCTCAACTGGGAGAAATGTCATTTCATGGTACATGAAGGCATTGTTCTTGGACACCGGATCTCACAAAAGGGGATTGAGGTAGACAAAGCAAAGATAGAGACAATTGAAAAACTACCTCCACCAACATCTGTCAAAGGGATTCGGAGCTTTCTCGACATGCAGGTTTTTATAGGAGATTTATCAAAGATTTTTCCAAGATTGCAAAACCTCTTTGTAATCTTCTGGAGAAGGATGTGCCTTTCAACTTCACCAAAGAATGCCAGGAAGCTTTTGAGATCTTAAAACAGAAGCTGATTTCTGCCCCCATCATTGTAGCACCGACTCTGACCCTTCCATTTGAAGTGATGTGCGATGCTAGTGATTTTGCTGTAGGTGCAGTTTTGGGACAACGCAAGGCAAAGATTTTCCACACCATTTACTACTCCAGCAGAACTCTGAATGAAGCTCAACTCAACTACACAACCACTGAAAGGAGTTGCTCGCAGTTGTGTACGCTTTTGACAAATTCCGCTCCTATCTGCTGGGTCCCAAAGTGGTGGTCTACACAGATCATTCAGCAATCAAATATCTGATCACAAAGAAAGATGCCAAACCCAGATTGATCCGTTGGATACTTCTTCTGCAAGAATTCGACGTGGAGATCAGAGACAGGAAAGGAACAGAGAATCAGGTGGCAGATCATCTATCGAGGCTCGAGAATGGAGAAACATCTGACAAAGATCTGTCAATCAAAGAAACTTTTCCAGATGAACAACTGTTTGCCATGAAACAACAAGAAGTCCCTTGGTATGCTGACTATGTCAACTACATTGTGTCAGGAAAATGGCCGTTGGAATGGACACTCAGCAACGGAAAAAGTTCTTCAAAGAAGTCAATCACTATGTCTGGGATGAACCGTACCTGTTCAAACGATGTGCTGATCAATTATTGAGACATGTGTTTCCACATGAGGAAATCAACAGTGTTTTACAGCACTGTCATTCATCACCATATGGCAGACACTTCAGCGGAAATAAAACTGCAGCAAAAGTTCTTCAATCAGGTTTGTTCTGGCCCACTCTTTTTAAAGATGCTTATCTTTTTGCTTTTCAATGTGACAGGTGCCAGAGAACAGGGAATATTTCGAGGAGAAATGAAGGACCGTTGCAAAACAATTCTAGAAGTGAAATATTCGATGTATGGGGTATTGATTTCATGGGACCCTTTGTTCCATCATTCGGAACATGTACATCCTGGTTGCTGTAGACTACGTCTCCAAATGGGTCGAAGTAGTTGCACTGCCATCCAATGATTCAAAAGTGGTGATCAAATTCCTTAAAAAGAACATTTTCACGCGATTCGGAACAACCTCGTGCAATCATCAGCGATGGTGGCTCACATTTCTGCAACAGATATTTCGATGCACTCCTATCCAAATACGGAGTTACTCACAAGGTTGCCACAGCTTACCATCCACAGTCAAATAGACAGGTTGAGGTTTCAAACAGGGAAATCAAAAGAATCCTAGAAAGAACCGTTGGATCAACAAGGAGGACTGGCTAACAAAGACTAGATGATGCATTATGGGCCTACAGACAGCTTACAAGACACCCATTGGTATGTCTCCATATCGATTGGTGTTTGGGAAAGCGTGCCATCTGCCAGTTGAGCTTGAGCACAAGGCGTACTGGGCCTGAAGAAGTTGAATTTTGATTCACAAGCTGCAGGAGAGAAAAAAGACTTCACACCACTCAACGAATTGGAGGAATTTCGTCCTACAGGCTATGAGAATGCCAAATTGTACAAGGAAAAGACCAAATGAATGATGACCGAAAAATAGTTCACAGAAAGTTGGAACCCACGCAGCAGGTGTTGTGTTCAATTCGAGGTTGAAACTTTTTCCTGGAAAGTTGAAATCTAGGTGGTCAGAACCTTTGATCACTCAGGTTATTGCAGACCATATGCTTTGAGACAGGATTGCGAACTCACCATACAGGTTTACCATAGAGATGAACTGTTGATAGCATGTGATCACACATACAAGGAATTGAACAGTCACACAAACAGAAAGTGCTGTCACACTACGGTCAGCACTACTGGGGAGATCATTTGAGCGACAAAAATAAAGTGTCACACTTTCAGATCCAGCATAACGTTCAAGAAGTCAAGTCTAGCTGACGACTCTAAACTTAGCGCTCGCAGGGAGGCAACCCATGCAATTTGTGTATATATTGTGATTTGGTGTGATTTAATTCTGTGTGTTTAGTTTTTGCAGATTAAGTCATTTCAAGATGGAAGAAGCTCTCGCAAATCTTCACAAGCAATTTCCTCCTCTCCCCCAAAAATCTCTGATGAAAGTCTACAAGCTCGCTTGGAACGGATGAGGTTACTAACAATTCACGGTGTTCCTAATGATATTCGTTGGGTAATTGAAGCACGGGTCCGATTGGCAGGTGAGTCTTCTGACTCTTTTATTTCACATCTGCCTGGTTTTGGAAGAAGCACCTATGCAAAGAAACGTAGAGCTAAGCAAATGGGTGTTTGTTATAAATGTGCACGATGGAATTGCAACACTCGTTGTCGTTCTTTAGGAATGGTGTCTGAAAATCGCGAAGACAAAATAAATTCATTAGGGGTGGCTTGAGTAAGGAGTCTTTAGATGATATATCTTCGACTCTTGAGACGCATCCCAGTGGACATGTTCACATAGCCTTTCGCAGATTACATACACAATTTCAAAAAGAAAGACAACAGTTAAGTCTCGGGAATCTGACTCAAAAAGACCTGTTTGCCAATTTATAAGAAAATTGGATGGGAAGCTTGTCCCTGACGCATAGACGTCAACCAAGCTGCTACTTTTCTTGTAAATATTATCTCTTTGTCTTTTCCTAATAATTGTAATTTGTTTTGTTGTTTTCTTTTATTTTCTCCGACAGGATCCAGACCTTTTTGACTAATCATGATATTATTTCGCTACTAATCGTCCTCTGGAAGATACCTGTGCTATTTTTACTCACCCTTTTCAGGTACTATAAATTCAGCTCGTCATTGTACTTTTGAAGGCATCCAAAGTTGAGAAAGAAATACATAAAAAAATAAAAAATGGAAGCCACTTCAAGAAGACGAGTTGAAAACATCTGTGTGTTCTGCGGTAGTAGTGTTTACTAAGCCACAATACATAGAAGCAGCACAGGAATTGGGTCGAGTCTTAGCTGCGAGGAATATGCACTTGATATATGGCGGAGGAAATCTTGGACTTATGGGGATCGTTTCAAAGGCTGTACAGGAAGGAGGCAGTCACGTTTTGGGAATCATCCCAAACCCTTGGCAGAGGCAAATCTTATTGAACCATCAAACGGAGAGGAACTGATTGTGTCAGGTATGTCTGAACGATTAGTGGAAATGATTAACCGTGCTGATGCTTTTATTGCTTTGCCAGGTGGCTGGGTACATTGGAGGAAATTTTTATTGTGTTATCTTGGGCGAACCTGAACATAACACCAGAACCCAATTTGGACTGCTCAACGTTGATGGATTTTATATTTTCTTTGTGTGTTTCTTGATGATGCTCGGAGAAATTTTTCGTATCGAAACCTGTAAAGAACTCCTCTTTACTGCGAACCGTTACTACTAGAACCTATTGCAACTCCATGACTATGACCGAGATCTTATAATAGACCAGACTGATAGCCGATGACCGCGAGATGGACCCATCCTTTCAAAGATAAATTGGTCTGAGGACGATCGGGGTAAGAGGCGTAGGATTAATCTGGATCTTAACCTTTAATTTCCTGTAGATTTCAGATAAACAGGTACGACCTTCGTAACTCTCCCTTTTACTGTTTAAGACATTGGGGACAATGTCTCATTTAGGTTTTGGGGAGGGAATTAGTTGATCAGTACCTTGTTTTTAGTTTTTGTGTTATTTTTATTTTTAGTCTCAAATTTTTTCGAAAAATACAAAAAATTTGAAAAATTTTCAAAAATTACAAAAATATTTTGCGTTTTTGTGTTTTGACTAAAAAGGTGAAATTGGTAAAAGATAGCCGTAAGGAGTTTCCACTCCTGAGAACGTATCTCAAACCATTTATTTCGAAATAAGTTAATTGTTTGTTTTTGTTTATTTCCTTTAAATTATTTAATTTGTAAATTCTCCATAATACTGACTAAAATGGACCTTCATATGCTCAGTTGGCAGGTATTATCAATATGCATAGTAACATACGGACATGAGCTGTATTGAAAAGTTTGTAATATTCAGTGCTAAGTTTAATTGGAGGAAGCATCTCAAAAAAAGGATGGCGTAAAAAAAAAAAAAATTCTGATGAATAAAATAAGCATCTAAGATCCGGGTTATTAAGTCTGTAAGGGGTGTTTAAACACCTAGTGCCCTAAAGCCAACTGGTTTGGGAGTCACTGGCCCAAAGCTCGCTACATGGATCGAAGATGCTGCAAAAATATATTTATATCTGAAGTCTGGGTAATTACGTCCGTAGGGTGTCTTAACACCTGGTGCCCTAAAGCCAACTGGTTTGGGAGCCACCGACCCAAAGCTCGCTACATAGACGGAAGGTATTGTATATAAATAAAAAGTCAAAATTCAAAAAAAGCAAAGAAAAAATCAGAAAAATCAGAAAAATTTATTCCATTGCTGCAAAAAGGTGTGAAATCTGATAGAACTTTAGGACAAAAATATTATCTCTTATCAACTGCACTTATGACTGTTGTGGGCAAAAATGAGTTGATTAATATTTTGTTGGCTGTGTATATGGAGAATGGTAAAAATAATCGGAGAATTTACTTATTCGGTAATTTAGAAAGAAACAAAACAACTAGTAACTTGGAGTAGAAGTTTCACCTGATTAGTCACTAACTTCTTTATTCTCTTTTCGCTTGTCTTTTTGCTTTTGTGTGCATTAGTTTTAACTAACTTTTTACTTTTGTAAAAATGTTTGTGGGTATCATTGCTGTAAGCCCTCACGAGACTACAACTCGTCCACTAGGGACACCTAGGGGTTTAAAGGCTTGTTGCATACGCTAAATGCAACGTGATCCCTACGAAAGTGGCTTAGTTAATTTATTTTATGTTATTTTATTTTATGTTTTGCTCGAGGACTAGCAAAATGTTAGGTTTGGGGGTGTGATGAGTGGTAATTATATCACTATTCCCACTCATTTAGCCTAATGTTTTGTATTGTTTCTTGAGTTTTATGAACGTTTTGATGTGTTTTGTTGTTATTTTGCAGATAAATAAAGTTTGGAAAGCATTGGAGGCAATTTGGGACAAAAATGCGTCAACATGGATATTTTCGTCTTTTCAGCGTCGCGACGCTGAAGCCTTGCGCGGCGCGACGCCCAGGATGCGCCGAATGTGCTAACATGCGCCGTCAGCCACGTGTCAAAATCTGATAGGTTGGACTTGCTAACGTGCGCCGGATCTTGCTAACGTGCGCCGCCCTTGCTAACATGCGCCTCATGCCACGTGTCATCACATCATTGGACCACCCAAACCGCGTGCCACGTGTCCTCTTTCTATTGGACCGAATAATCATGAATCAGAGCCGCCACGTGTCACCATTCTATTGAACCGAATTTACACCCATCACAAGTTGACACGTGGCAGATTTCATTGGACCGCATCGCCAGCAACCAGAGCATGACACGTGTCTCAATTATTGCTGCCGACAGCCGCGTGGTCAACGTACGCGTGGACTCCAGAAACTGTTGCCAGCGTCGCGACGCTAGTGCATTTTCAGCGTCGCGACGCTGGACCAAAATTTGCCTATAAAAGGAGGCCGCCATTTCAGTTTTAGTTGCACATTCTCTCTCATTTTCTTTGATGTAAAATCGGGAGTTTCTCTCTCTAATCTCTTTTAATTTAAGTTTTGTAATTAATTACATTTTGTAATAGTAATTACTTTCTGTAATAGTAATAGTAATAGTAATTTATCTTGTTTTTACTGTTTCAGTTTTACTATTCAACCATGATGAGGTAACTTCTCCTTGCTAAGGTGAAAGGTAATTCTTTTTACTGTTACTATTTAGATTAATCTCCCTTAAATATAATATATTTACTATTTAAAATTTGACTTAATACGGATACCGCCATATTGGTCGGTTGGATATTAAATTTAAATTGGTTTAAACCTGACTAATCCAGGATACCGCCTTATGGCTGGTTGATAATTAAATTTTCTTACCGCCTATATGGCAGGTTCATGGACAAATCATACCGCCTTTATGGCTGGTCGGACTTAATTTGAATTAATCAGGTTACCGCCTATATGGCTGGTTGGTAATATTATCACAAGTTTATATATTATTTTATGGGAGATATCTAAAATAGTAAATAGTAAAAGTAATTCCTTTTACCTTAGCATTTTATTTTTTTGTTATTTACTTTTCAGTATTTACTTTACCGCATTTACTATTTCGCATTTTTACTTTATGGCTTTTACTTTTAAGTTTTTACTAGCCCTAGCCATGTGTCATAACTAAGTTAGTTATCTAGGGTTGTGATGAATTTCAATATCACCGGTTTATAAGGGTTAGATTATAGGTTGGGTAATATAAAGATTTATTTATTGAGTCTTAATCTTAATGCTTTTTATTAACTGGCCATTAATAAAATTGATTAGGTAAACTTAAAATGAACTAGACATAGGGATTTTAAGTTTAAGACCTTAGACTCAATAGCCCACGATCTTCCTTGAGGATATATAACTCTTTTAATAGATTTCCTTACAGGATAGGAATATACCTGTCGGGCGGGGGTAGCCTTAATTGGAACTTAATCTTAATGAATCTAGGTAATTTGGTTGACATAGACATATGATTCAATTGGATTATACTAGGTATTTGTAATTGACCATCGGAAGAGCTTTCACTAATTTAGTGTTCTAGGTTAATAAATCAATATTACCCAACTATAGGACAACCACTTCATCTTTAAATAATATTGAAAAGATTCACAACCCTAGATAGTTTTTAATATTGAATTTTCTTAAAACTTACTTTCGAACAATTTTATTTACTTGTCTTTAAATTTAGAATCGTCGCCATCAAACAACCTGTTAGATATTAGTAATCATTTGACCTCATAAAATTAATAGCTTAGGTATTAAGTCCTCGTGGGATCGATATTTTTTATACTACTTGAACGATACGTACGCTTGCGTTATACGTGTGTGTTTACGCCGGTCATTATCATCCCTACATACCATTCCAACTTTTAACCTTCAATTGTTAGAACACTGAATGATGATTATTTATTTTATTGATAACGGCCTGCTTGATGAAAATAAACAATTGAAAGATTTTTATCTCATGGTTACAAAGTGCCATTTGATAATATAATTAGTAGGTCCTCATATATTTAGAGAATTTAAGGAAACCCCTCGTTCAAGTAGAATGAAAATGGGCAGAGATTTCTTAAATCATCTAATGTAATGAATTCCAGCTGCGGAAACAACAACATACTTTCGGTGGCTTGATTGGCTTGGTTGTCATTGCAATTAAAGTCAACAAATCATGAGTAATTGGTGCCACCAAATCAGGGAGTGATTGGTGGAAATGTGAGCAACCTTGCCCTATAAATTGAAGCTCAAACCAGTGTTGTAATCAATCCCCAAAGTGTAGAAAACATAGAGAAATAGTGAGTTTTTTGTAAGTTTCAAGTTTGTAAACTTTGTATATCTATTCTTGATAGTAATAAATTTGAATTCGGTTTTTCCTCAAATACTCTCTAAAGTGATCGGTGAATCACAACAAGTGGTATCATGAGCTTCGGTTGTTCTTTGAGGTCGTAAAACCGATTAACAGAGCTTTCGATCGGAAAATCGATTCCGACGAAAGTTATCAAAAATCAAATTTGAGGGTACCATCAGCTAGTTCACGGAGAGACGAGTTCGGTGGTATTTTCTGGCGACCAAACGGAGGCCGGACGAAGCTGCACGCTCCGGCGAGTGAGGGACACTCTCACGCACGCGCTCCATGCACTTACCAAGGTTGAAGACGAGTCTAGTCAGTGCCACATCAGCAGTCCAGTCAGTGCCCAGTCAGTGACACGTCAGCGACCAATCAACAGGCACGTCAGCCGCCACGTTAGACGCCACATCAGCGCCACGTGTCCGCCACGTCAGCAAAACCGGTCCCCACTTTGCCACGCCAGCATAGCCACGTCATCACTGCCACGTCAGCAGCCACGTCAGCAGCCACGTCATCATCCTGGTAAATTTCATATATCCCTCTGAAGTTTTTGAAATTTACAGTTTTGCCCCAGAACTTTTAAGAATTTACAAATCAGCGCATGTGTCGGATTTAGACCAACAAAGTGTCTATTCCATCATTTTTTACCGTTCCGGACGCAACGGCGACCTCCGATTTGTGAAATTCAGCCCGATTTTAATCTATTTTCATTTTAAACACTAAAACTTAAAATGAAATGAAAGATTCTCATTCTGGTACAATGATTAAACTAGCTGCAACTAATTACTCCCTCTGGAGACCTCAGATGATAGATTTCTTGCATTGCAAAGATCTGTTTGATGTCATCGAGTTGAAGGGAGTGAAACCAGAATCTATTAAAGACTATGACTGGAACAAACTCAATAATAGAACTCTAGGTCAGATTAGGCAGTGGATCGGCCATAATGTCTTCCATCACGTAGCACATGATACAGATGCTTATGAAATGTGGAGGAAATTGGAAGACATGTTCCAGGCCAAAACAGATCGGAATAAAGCCTTAATCATGAGGCGTTTGGTGAACCTGAAGCTATGGAGTGGAACTTCCATTGCAGAACACACCAACGAGTTTCAAAGCCTGGTGAACCAGTTGTCTGCAGTAGACATGCAACTGGCAGACGAAGTTCAAGCCCTCTTGCTACTCAGTTCTCTTCCTGATAGTTGAGAGACTCTGGTGGTTACTCTCAGCAACTCAGCTCCATGAGGCAAACTTACCATGCCTATGGTAAAAGATGCCCTGTCAAATGAAGAAGCCAGAAGAAAAAACGTGGGCTCAAATCAAACAGAAGCCCTTGTCTCGGAGCAGCGAGGAAGACAACATGAGAAAAATCAAGGTGGGAGGAGAGGCAGAAGCAAAAGTAGAGGCAAATCCAATGACGGGAAAAAGACATACAAGTACTTCCACTGTGGCATAGAAGGCCACTTGAAGAAAAATTACCGGAAACTGCAACTGGAGCAGGGACAAGGTAATAACCAGTCGAAGAAGAATGACTCAGAGACACTGATAGTTATTGCGGTATATGTAGTTATATGCTCCGGCCAGGAAGAAGCATGCCTTCACACCGCAACTCAGGATGTCGAGTGGGTGGTAGATACTGCAACATCCTACCATGTCACTCCTCACAGGGATTTCTTCACAACATACAAAGCATGAGACTTTGGAGCAGTGAAGATGAGGAATACTAGTTCTTCTCAATATTGGGGATTGGTGAAATATAGTTGCGAACAAATGCATGGTATACAATAACCCTGAAGGAGGTCAGACATGTTCCAGAACTTCGGCTCAACTTACACTCGGGGGTAGCCCTTGACAAATAGGGTTATGTTAGTCACTTCAGCAATGGCACTTAGAGGATGATAAAAGGTGTCATGGTCATCGCACGAGAAGATATTTGTGGAACCTTATACAAGACTCATATGAAGATTTGTGCAGAAAGCCTCAATGTAGATGAACGAGAGACTTCTCAGAATCTGTGGCACCAGATACTCGGTCATATGAGTGAAATGGGGTTGTCTACCTTGACAAAGAATGATCTAATCATTGTCTCCAAAAATGCTACTCTGGATCATTGCCACCACTGTCTATTCGATAAGCAACACATAGTCTCTTTCAATTTCTCTTCTACAACGAAATCAGAGTTACTCAGTCTGGTGTATTCTAATGTATGTGGTCCCTTGGAGGTAAATTCACTATGTGGTAAAAAATATTTTCTGACTTTCATTGACGATGCTTCTCGGAAAGTATGGGTGTATTTTCTGAAATCAAAGGATCAAGTCCTGGACTATTTCAAAATGTTCCATGCCATGGTTGAACGTGAAACATGGAAGAAAGTGAAGTGCATTCGCACAGACAATTGAGGTGAATACACTTCCAGGGACTTCGATGCCTACTGCGGAAGCCACGACATTCGACACGAGAGGAGTGTTCCACGCACCCCACAACATAATGGTGTCGCTGAAAGGATGAACCGCACCATTATGGAGAAAGTCAGAAGCATGATCAGCCTGGCTAAGCTGCCAAAGCCATTCTAAGGAGAAGCTGTTCGTGCCGCCTACTACCTGATCAACAGATCGCCATCTGTACTGTTGAATTTCGAGATTCCGGAGAAAGTGTGGTATGGTAAGAATCTCTCATATTCTCACCTCAGAATATTCTGATGTTTAACATTTGCACATGTATCCAAGGAGCTCAGGCAGAAGCTCGATGCAATGACTACTTCATGCATCTTCATAGGCTATGGAGACGAGAAATTTGGATACAGGCTATGGGACCCGAAGGAAATGAAGGTCATCAGAAGCATGGATGTAGTGTTTCTTGAAGACAAGACAATAGAAGACATTGAAAAGCCCAAGATGCCTTCTAAAACCAGTGCCGACAATGCCGATGCAAATCCAGACACAACCTCATCACCAACACCAGTGGCCACAGATGATGATGGGGTGCAAGACATGCCAGAAGCAGAACCAGATGAGGAATGAGGTGTTGAGCAAGGGGAGTTGCAACATGCTCCATCAGAGGCTTCAAGATTATCCACATATCCGGATGACAACAGACAGCCAGAACCTCCAGTACGAATATCTGAGAGAGGTCGGATTCCATCAGCCAAATACTCAGGATCAGAATACATTATGCTTACTGACGAGGGGGATCCAGAAACCTTCAATGAAGTGGTATCTCATAAAGACAAAGACAAATGGCTGCACGCAATACAGGATGAGATGAAATCTCTACAGATTAACAACACTTATGAGATAGTCAAGCTCCCACATGGAATGAAGGCACTGAAGAACAAATGGGTGTTCAAGCTCAAGAAAGATGGCAGCGGGAAAGTGGTGAAACACAAAGCTCGACTAGTTGTCAAAGGATTCCTACAGAAAAAAGGGAATTGACTTTGATGAGATCTTTTCACCAGTGGTAAAAATGGCTTCAATCTGAGTCATCCTATGATTGGTAGCCAGATTGAACTTGGAGCTTGAACAGATGGATGTCAAAACAACATTTCTTCATGGTGATCTGAATGAAGAAATCTACATGGAGCAGCCAGAAGGATTCAAGGTTTCAGGAAAAGAAAACCTTGTTTGCAAGCTGAAAAAGAGCTTGTACGGGCTCAAGCAAGCACCGAGGCAGTGGTACAAGAAGTTCGACTCATTCATGGTGGGTCAAGGCTATAAAATAACTGCAGCTGATCAATGTGTATACATTCAGAGGTTTCCAGATGGAAATTTTGTTGCTCTTCTACTGTATGTAGATGACATGTTGATTGTTGGACAAAAAACAGCAAAGATCAGCCAGCTGAAGAAAGAACTCTCCAAGGCTTTCGACGTGAAAGACTTAGGACCAGCTCAATAGATTTTGGGAATGGATATTGTTCGTGACAGACAGAACAATAAGTTATGGCTTTCACAGGAGAGGTATATTGAACGGATAATCAGAAGGTTCGATATACAGAAAGCCAAATCAGTCAGCGTTCCGCTAGAGGACCATTTCAAACTAAGCAAGAGTTTATGCCCCTCATCCAAGAAAGAGATAGAGGAAATGTCAGCAATACCATATTCTTCAGTTGTTGGAAGCCTAATGTATGCAATGGTATGTACCAGGCCAGATATTGCACACGCAGTGGGTGTAGTGAGCCGTTTTCTCTCTAACCCTGGAAAGCAACACTGGGAGGCAGTCAAATGGATTCTCAGGTACCTCAAGGGTACATCGAAGTTTCGTCTGTGTTACGGGGGAGCTGATCCGATCTTGGAAGGCTATACAGATTCATATATGGCAGGAGATCTTGATGGTAGGAAATCTACATCAGGATTCATCTACACTTTTACAGGGGGAGCTGTGTCATGACAGTCAAGATTGCAGATGTGTATTGCATTATCCACAACAGAAGCTGAGTACATCACTATAGCTGAGGCATGAAAGGAAATGTTGTGGCTAAAGCGTTTTCTCCAAGAGTTAGGGATCAAGCAGACATATTACAAGATACATTGTGATAGCCAGAGTGCTGTGGACTTGAGCAATAACTCAATGTATCATTCCCGGACGAAACACATTGATATTCGCTATCATTGGATACGCGAGGTGATGGATCAACAACTGCTGAGACTAGTGAAGATCCATACAGATGAGAATCCAGCCGACATGTTAACGAAAGTGGTTACTCGAGACAAGCTAGAGTTGTGCAGAAACATAGCCGGGATAGCTGTCAGATGACGATGGTTTCAGATGCAGCTGGAGGGGGAGAATTGTAATGAATTCCAGCTGCAGAAACAACAACATACTTTCAGTGGCTTGCTTGATTGGCTTGGTTGTCATTGCAATTAAAGTCAACAAATCATGAGTAATTGGTGCCACCAAATCAGGGAGTGATTGGTGGAAATGTGAGCAACCTTGCCCTATAAATTGAAGCTAAAATCAGTGTTGTAATCAATCCCCAAAGTGTAGAAAACTTAGAGAAAGAGTGAGGTGTTTGTAAGTTTCAAGTTTCTAAACTTTGTATATCTATTATTGATAGTAATAAATTTGAATTCGGTTTTTCTTCAAATACTCTCTAAAATGAATCACAACATTAAATTTCTATTTGTGTATTGGGAGGAGTGGTGTTATACGTCATGTGAGGCCTTGAAAATGAGAACTATTGTTCTTGGAGGTTCTGAATTTCTTGGAAGGCAAAAAAGGTAAATGCGGTACTGGTTGCTGAATATATAATATAACATAATGTATTAAAATATTTTTTTATTTTTTTATCTTTGAATTATGTTTTTATCTTAGTAATATTTGAACGTGAGAATTTTTGTGTGTATATATAATTTCTATCAATGGTTGCTTTGCCTTAGCAGTTGATAAAATAATGAAAATGGGAGCCTGTTGATTGAATTTGAGGATTTATGGTGGTCCTCAAATTAATGAATATTGTCGATTTAAATGCTGGTATAATATGATAAGGTATTTAGCACTTCGAGGAATAAAAGAATAATGGAACCTTCAGTTTTCTCACGTCTCTTCGGAGGCTTCATTTTCCAATGATTTTTTTTAATCTCACAGTTCTTTCTATTACCATATACGTGTAACAATGGGATTGGATATCGAAAAATAATGTGAAACAATTTTATATAAAATTAGATAAGCATCCGCGTGTTGTTGCGGTTATAAAAATTAAACATTAAAAATAAATAACATATTTTTAAGTGATATATGGCTACATCACATAAGACATGAGACAAATATTGCTCGAATAATTAGAAACAAGCGAGAATAAAATAAACACCAGAATGATAATACATTAATCATCTTAAAAAAGAAAACATGAAATAAGATTTAACATGACATGCTATCCATCAAATCTAGGTCTATGTCTTGGAAATTACATGATGTATTTGTATAACTCTTCCAATTTTTCAAATTTCGATTGCCCTACATATACAAATATTGCTTCATAGTGTCTTGTATTCGTCAATTATGGATATTTAACATGCTTAAATAACATGTGTCATTTTCTTGTTGGAATTAATACTTAATATTTACAAACTTGTTGACAAAATATAAGGTTATACATATATTTATAGTGACAACAATAACAAATCCATCACATTTAACTCAAATTGATAATTACAGTAGCAAATTAATTCACTAAGAAGACAAATACATTCATTATATCAAATTAATTCACTAAGAAGACAAATACATTCATTATATCAAATTAATTCACTAAAGAAGACAAATACATTCATTATATCAAATTCATTTACCTAGAAATAACAAATACATTCCTTAAATCAAGTTTATTCATCTTCTAAAAATGAAAAATATATTCATTAGATTAGGTTCACTCACCTAAAAATGACAAATACATTTATTAGATTAAGTTCATTAACCTACTAATTAAAATATTAAATATTTCAAAGTTTTAAATTGACACATGGCAACACCACACAAAAGAATGGATAATTTTCAAAGTTTTAAATTGACACATGGTAACACTACATAAAAGATGAGACAAAAATATATGTATGTATGATAGGCTTCCATAAGCGAACGACATGTCATGGCCCAACAGTTTTGGGCCTTGTGGAAAAAAGTTGCCATAAAGTAACCAATCAATTTTTTATCAAACCAATTTTAATTAATTATTTTTTTTAAGATTTTCACATAATAAATCACATTCGGAGTATTAGTTAATTAGAGTTTTAAATTTGTTATCTAAACTTGATAAAATTGCCCAAGTCGACTCAGTCTGGACCTGAAGGGCTTTGGCCCTCTCAGTGTAGGGGCAAGGGTTAAGGCCTAGTCGGTTCGTTACTAGGCTTAGATTATAACTATTGGGAAATATCATCCATAATTTTTCATGGAATAAATCCATAATGGTCCACTTAGGATCTAACCATACATGTATTACTAGTCATAGATTTATTCACAAACATATTAAAATAAATCTAAGTATTTCACAACATAATTGCATATATTACTTCTTGTAGAGATGCTCTTAATCAAACTTAATTGATTGTTTATCTCAATGAGCAAATTCTCATATTCATAGGAGAGGAAGTCATCATACCACCACATGCATGACTTCCTATTCACTCACATGCACTTTGAAGCAAGAATTGCTTACTATGTAATCACATGCATTCGGTAGCTTAATGACTTCTTCGAACACCTCTAAAAATATTACCATCATGGGTTTACCACATGTTCCCCATTAATATTTTCTAGGTTAATATTTTCTAATGATTATATTCATTTTCTAACATCTCATACTCACACATGATGAGATCAATAGTTTTTATTGTCTATACAAAAACAATTCATACTTAGCAATTGTGTCGTGCGACCAGCATACTTTGAGAGCTCACTTGTTATGCATTTGTTATGAATATATAGCTAATCGAATAATAGATTTAACCATGGTGGATTAGGTCTACAGTATCATCGATCATTTATCACATTACATCTCTCTCGATCTCTTTTTGAATGTCATATTTATTTTATATTCACAATCATGTTTGATCACATAGAACAACATAATAAGTCAACCAATGAATATAGATTAATGCAATATTACTCATATAATGATCTTTCCCTTTACTCGAATCTTTCAACCTTGATTCAATTCATTTTTCCAGAGAAGTTCTTTTGGATCGAATCTCTCATGATCCTTCAGTGACACTCCAAGATAACAATCATCAATTCTAAGTTTTGAGAAGCAGACAAGAGTCTAAAGGATACAACGTGAGATTGAAATAATCTCAAGGTCTCACGCAATATCAAGACCGATATTTTTACTTGTATTACCCTCATAGTCGTAATTGTACTCATTGTATGAAACCGATTTTGATGGAACTAATGCATCACTTCAGTAGGTTATAGGTAAATTTGCTTGTGCCATCATAGACCTAACCATTTCAAGAAGAGTTATATTTCTTCTTTTCGCAACACCATTTGTTGAGGAGTAGCAGGAGAAGTCAACTGATGAATAATTCATTTTTCATCACATAATTCTCTAAACTGATCAGATAAGTACTCACAATTACGGTCAGTGCGTAGCGCTTTAATTTTCTTATCTAATTGATTTTCCGTTAAATTCATAAATTTCTAAGAATATCATAATGCTTCAGATTTATGAGCAATCAAATAGACATAACTAAAGCGCGTGAAATCATCCATGAATGTGATGAAATAAGATGCTCAATGTCTTGCTCTGACATTCATTGGACCACAGATATCTGAATGGATTAATTATAATGGATATTCTGCTCTAGTTTCTTTTCCAAATGGTTTTCTCGCAATTTTTCCAGCCAAAAATATTCACAAGTTGACAAATCTACCTTCTCTATGTTTCCCAGAAAGCCTTCTTTTGCTAATCTTTTCATTCTTTGTTGGCCAATGTGGCCAAGTCTAGCATGCCACACATTTACATCACTATCATTACTGACAGACGAAGTAACAAAAGAAAAACTATAATTATGATTAAAACATTCAAAATTTAATACAATAAAACCATCCAAAAAATAACCAGAACCATAATGTATTGTACCTAAGTGCAAATCAAAACCAAATTTATGGAAGTTCAAGTTGAAACCTAAATTAACCAAAACCAACACAAAAACTAAATTTCGATGAATTTGTGGAGCAAATAATACATCATGTAGGAGTAAGGTTTTCCCACCATGCATGACTAACTTGCATCTACCCATTCCTTTGAATTCAACTTGTGAGTTGTTGTCGACGTATATCCACTTCACCCCAGGTGAAATTCGTTGAAATTCCACGAAGGCATCTCTATCCTTCGTTACATGGTCTGTGGCTCATAAGTCTATAGTCCATAAAGGATTAGATTCAGTTAGAAAGATCGAACTCGAAGTACATATTTTATTTAAATATGTACTAAATGTATTCACCTTTTTAGTCTTGGTGCAGTCACGAGGAAAATGACCATTCTTACCACAGTTAAAACATTTAACATTTGTCATGTTTTTTCTTTTTGGTAAGACGTTTTCTTTTCCCATGTTGGTTAATTTTCTGTTTCTTTCCTGACTCGGAAGAATATTTTTCTTTTCCGAACTGGAACCCATCACCATGAAATTTTCTTTTCTTCCTGAAACCCTCAAGTTTGATGGTTTCTTTCATATACACTTCAATATTTAACTTAGCGGTCGCAAAGCAGTGGCTCTCTAATTCTAGGTGGCTTTTAGCATCATCAAAAGTTTTGATGCTCTCATTGTGGGTCAAATGCATCTTCATATGCTCCTAACTATTTGGAAGAGAACGAATAACCAATTGGAATTTATATTCATCTTTAAGAACATGACCAGCATCTGTCAGTTTAGTAATCATGTTTGACATTTGCCTCAAGTGCTTTGACATAGTAAACTCAGGGCAATTCTTGTATGTGTCAAACTTGATTGTGAGTGACCAAAGTTTAATTATCAATAGACTACCAAATATTTCGGCTAATGTGGACCATATATTTTTAGACATGTTATACTTCATGAACTCTTTCATGAGATCGTTATCCATGCTGCTTAGAAATGTAATGCGGGCAATAGAGTTCTTTTTCTTCCAAGCCTCATAGGCCTCTCGGTCTCGCCTGTGTTGGGCCGTGGTGCCCTGTTCAGGTTCATTCATGCTCATTTTCAAGGTTTCAATAACGTCTTGTTCTTCTAGCACATATTGGATTTTCATGCTCCATATTTCATAATTATCGCCATTTAGTTTCCCACCCTTGTTGAGTTCGGCGATAATATTTTTTATTGCGGAAGCCATTTCAAAAATACAAAGTTTTCAACAGACATTCATGCACAATTGTTAATACCTTTGTTTTAATTTTTCATAAAATAAATTATGTTTAATAAATATTTTCCAATGAGGTTAGGGTCAAAAGGACATTATGTGTCTAATCATCATCCAATGACCCAATGTAAAAATATTATCAACATAATCAATCATGTAAAGTCATTTTCTACAAAGTTGCTTCATTTTTTTAGAACTTTTAATCATGTGATATCTAATGTACATGACACTTCATAACATAAAATGTCCATTCATAAAAATATAAAAGTAATATTTATATGTCGTGAAATAACAAATAATTACACATAGCAATAACAAGAATATTTTTAATATTTGACAATAATAATTTTTCTGATTTTAGAGTCCCAACTCATATGTTTTAGGATACGAATCCTCAAATTCTTTTGGTAACTCATAATTGATCTTGGATAGCCACGGAAATCCTATAGTAAATTTAGGTTCACTGCAATGATTTCGAGACATCAAAGGAAAAATCATATTTTTTACTTTATGTCTGATATACTCAATTACCAACCTCTCAATAGCTTTGTTATAACGAACATGTAGTTTTCTATACGCTTTACTGATTTCCAAATATCAGTAAGTCGTATTTGCCATATCTCAAGGAGAGTATTTCTTAGCATTCCGAATCTATCAACTTGTCCTAACCAATTACCTTCTCAGATCGACTCTTGTAACATGTTTTTGAATGTGATGATATATGAAATTAAATCATCACTGTCACTGATTCGATATCTATCTGTTTCTGACAACATACCTGTTAGTCTTTCTCTATCTGCGGATGTCGTAATCGTTCTTGCAGTTCTCCGAATTATTGCCATGATTTTTCTATAACAATTACAAGGAGAAATCAGCATAATGAAAACCCAAAGTTACATTGGCTAAAATAAACATCACAAAGATATTCATTAAATTACATAAACACAAAGTTTATATGATAAAATAAATTTATCATGTCCGATTAGAATACTATGTATAAAATTATTAGACATTCAATCATGACGGATCAGAATTACCGAAGAAAACCGAAGCTGACATTACCAACACGCGCCGACATGCATTGCCACGGGCCACCAGGAACACCACACACACCAACACGCGTGCTCACAAGTCGTCCACGCATCGCACTTGCTCGTGCATGTTACAAACCGCAGACGATATGTCGTCTGTTTGTTTCATACATATACAACATGTCGTTTTGAAATTCGAAGAAACCGACATGTCGGTTTCTACTTTCAACCAACTTGTTGTCTAATTAAACTATATGCGTACGACTTGCGTCTGTTAATGGTAAACAACATGTCGTCTGATATTCTAATACGCGGATGACATGTCATTTTTGTCTTCTGATGGTGTTTTTCTGGAAAAATCAGGTTCGACAAGGCAACATCTAAGGTTCATATCTTTCTCAATTTTAATCCAAATTAAGCGAATAATATACCAAATTAAAGATCACGTGTCTTATTTTTCCAAACATCTTAGAACACGCCATTATCAATTTTTTTACAATAAGATATTAAGGCCCAAAATTGAAAGAAAATAATATTTGTAAAATTAAAAACATAATGCATTTTCTTAATTTTTCATGCATGATCATGTATTTTTGTGTAATCTAACTAGAATACATGTATTGAAGTTACTGATACCAATATTGGGAAATACAATCCTTAATATTTTCATGAAACAAATCCATAATGGTCCACTTAAGATCTAACTATACATGTATTACTAGTCATACATTTATTCACAAATATATTGAAATAAATATAAGTATTTCACAATACAATTGCATATCTTACTTCTTGTAGATATGTCATATATCAAACTTAATTGATTGTTTATCCCAATGAGCAAATGCTCATATTTATAGGAAGATAAGTCAAGTTATTATACCATTACATGCATGGCTTCCTATTCAC
>SKCR01009204.1:0-36117 GCA_019454045.1 Zanthoxylum bungeanum
CTGCAACCATAAGGTCAGATTAGTTTTGATCCTAATTATGGCATTAGATGGTCTATGTCAAATAAAGTCAGAAAAGATGTAGTGGAAGTTTAACTTATGAAGTTGCATAGTGACCCCATAGATTGGAAGTTTTCATATTAGTATAATGCTTGCGGTTGTCTCATAGTATTTGGATTTGATCTCTAAATACATAGACAACTTAGTAGCTATAGCACAATACTGATATAGCGTCTGAGCCATATTGATGTGGAATTTGGATTCTACAAAATATTAATTATGCTGGCTAAGGAAAATAATTGGGTTTGTTAGACAGACTCGATTTGTAATAGCGGGCTTACTTGTTGTTGCCTACCACTTGAGTGCTAGGTGAGCTCTTGAGAGCCATGAGTATTTGATATAAATTGAGATGTGTATATGATATTGTGGATTGGCACTAGAGAAAATATGAGAAATTGTTAAGGTTGGTGCTCAGAGTGCCAATCCGGATCGTATTTATGTCCGATTCATAAATACGAGCAATTCCATTTTCCATAATATTACTTATTCAATGGTAGCACATCTTGTCTTTTTTACACATATTCGATCTAATTACGATTGGATATTCAATTACGATTAGATCGAAACTAAATTCGGTTTAGTGATACGTGTATATTAGACAAAGACCCTAGGATTTACAATCTAGTGTGCAGTTACAACGTAGTTTGTAATTGACATTGGGAAGTGCACTATAAGATGTATATCCTTAAATAAAGTTCCTGGTCAAGATTTACTAACACGGGTCGGTTAGAAAAATCTGCTGAGACCAGTACATGTCGTATATCGTGACTTGGTCCGATTGTTTATCCTAATGAACCATGAGTCTCGAGAGACTCGTATAGACACGTGGGTGTTTATTTGATAAACACTGAACGACTCACTGAATATTTCCTAATAGATGGTATACCAACATCAATAGGAATCTTCTCGAGTTGAGCGAGCATAGTGGTCATTCGACTTGAGATACCACAGTGGGATATATGAGTTATCCTCCACACTTTGATGGCAGTCACGTCACCGATCTATTTAGATCAGACCTCCACAGTGGGATATTGAACGTCTTGAATGGTTCGAGAAATTTTCAATATGTTTCTGATGAAACGCATTAGAATATTTTGAATGGTTCAAAGATATTCTATTTGTAGTGTTGAAAACTATATCTTCAAAATTCATGTGAATCTTTGAAATGTTTGATATGATCAAACACATGAATTTAAGGCAATTAGTTCTAAAGTTATTTAATGAATGTGATTCTTACTCAATATTAAACTTCCACGATTCCATCTTGATTGAATTAGTCAGTGGGAGTAATTGAATCTTATATGATTTGATTCGTTTGATATTGAGCGTTACCGAATTAGTTTTCAATACTCTTGGAGTTTATGCTCCAGTTACACTAATTCATCTTTTTAATTATTATTCCATTAGTTTCTATAATTACATATATGATATGTATATGTAGAAAATTCGAATCTTGAAAAGTTTGAGATTTGAATCTTTCTTTTGTATAATGGTTATATAATTGAAAGTACTTGCACCTCGGAGGTACAAGTAAAATTTTATCATTTATTCTATTTAGTAGAATACTGTATTTTATTTGATAGAATATCTTTTCTATAATCTCGTGTAATAAAATTATTTTATTACTTGGTGTGTAACATCGAATGTTGACGATTTAGAAAAGACTTGACTTATTGAAGTCAAATGTGAAAGTGATAAACTATAAATGGAACTACATAATTAATAAGATGAAAAACCCTTAGACATCTTCCGCATAAGTTTAATAGGATGTCAGAATCGTTTACAAAGTATTTGATACTAAATGATTCTTTGTTTTTCTTATTGAAGAAAATTATCCTATAACTTATAGTGTGAGCGATATTTATATCGATTTCGGAAGTTAACATTGAATCATAGATCTAAGATTGTTCGTAGCTTACTATGATCAAGTTTTGAACTTGATTAATTTTTCGTTATGAATTGTTCATAAAATGTGCAAATTATTTGCGCAGCAAAAGCAAAGTGAGTTTATTAAAGGTTTGACCTTTATAGTATGACAGCGAGAAAAGTTATACTCAGTGATCTATTGTAGATTCTGAGAAAACTTGTCTCTAGTCGCACTAATTGAACGATTAAGGATCTGTTGGTTAATGTTGATATTAAACTATGTATTTTGGCTAAAGAATGCAAAGTGGCGTTCCTGAGTGATTTTTTCGAATGAGAGATCCTTCGTGATTTCTTTGTTTGAAGAATTCATTCTAGAATGGCCCTAGAGTTTGTATTCTGTTAATATTACAGTTTGATATACTAGTTTATAGAGCCTATTGTAGACTAAGATAAGCTTTTCGAAAATTTGTTTTCTCTAATTTTGATATAGTCAGATTGTCTGATTTTATCAAAGCATAGAGAATACATATTTGTTAGTAGGGTCAGTGGGAGCGTACAAACTTCTTTCTAGTATTGTATATATCATAATTCTTATTTTCTCGTGAAAGCAGTGGGAGTAGTCTCTGTTATATTTGATATAAAGTTTTATATATGATATAAAACTAAGAGACATGTGAGATACTCCTATTAGTCGCGTATTAGATATGATCTAATAAAGGACACTGTAAGACTATCTGTATGACAGTTAGTATAACTGTTTGACAGTTAACGTGCCTTTATATATATAGTATTCATCTTTCGTAAATGACGATACCTTTGTCGAAAGAGAAATTGATTAGAATGTCTAGTCAATCTTATGCATCATAGGATGATGGCATAATGAATATTATATTATATGCGATTAAAGATATCAATTTAATCGTAATTGTTACGAGTTATTTTGATATAATGCAGACCATATGATGGATCTTGAAACATGTTCTTTGTTATCTTAGATATATTAAGAATGAGTTTCTTATTCATGGAGAATTTATTCTACAACCATTAGGTCAGATTAGTTTTGATCCTAATTATGGCATTAGATGGTCTATGTCAAATAAAGTCAGAAAAGATGCAGTGGAAGTATTAACTTATGAAGTTGCATAGTGACCCCATAGATTGGAAGTTTTCATATTAGTATAATGTTTGCGGTTGTCTTATAGTATTTGGATTTGATCTCTAAATACATAGACAACTTTGTAGCTATAGCACAATACTGATATAACGTCTGAACCATATTGATGTGGAATTTGGATTCTACAAAATATTAATGATGTTGGCTAAGGAAAACAATTGGGTTTGTTAGACAGGCTCGATTTGTAATAGCGGGCTTACTTGTTGTTGCCTACCACTTGAGTACTAGGTGAGCACTTGAGAGCCATGAGTATTTGATATACATTGAGATGTGTATATGATATCGTGGATTGGCACTAGAGCAAATATGAGAAATTGTTAAGGTTGGTGCTCAGAGTGCCAATCCGGATCGTATTTATGTCTGATTCATAAATACGAGCAATTCCATTTTCCATAATATTACTTATTCAATGGTAGCACCTCTTGTCTTTTATACACATATTCGATCTAATTACGATGGGATTTTCAATTACGATTAAATCGAAACTAAATCTGGTTTAGTGATACGTGTATATTAGACAAAGACCCTAGGATTTACAATCTAGTGCGCAGTTACAACGTAGTTTGTAATTGACATTGGGAAGTGCACTATTAGATGTATATCCTTAAATAAAGTTCCTGGTCAAGATTTACTAACACGGGTCGGTTAGAAAATCCGCTGAGACCAGTACATGTCGTATATCGTGACTTGGTCCGATTGTTTATCCTAATAAACCATGAGTCTCGAGAGACTCGTATAGACATGTGGGTTTTATTTGATAAACACTGAACGACTCACTGAAGATTTCCTAATAGATGGTACACCAACATCAATAGGAATCTTCTCGAGTTGAGCGAGCATAGTGGTCATTCGACTTGAGAAACCACAGTGGGATATATGAGTTATCCTCCACACTTTGATGGCAATCACGTCACCGATCTATTTAGATCAGACCTCCGCCTGTTCGTTGGGTGTGGACTTATGCTAATGATATCCTGTGCGTATCAAGAGAGGATCCGTCAGTCCTGTGTACAGGGCATAGGCATCCTACACGTGTTTGCGATAAAGTAAATCCATGGCCATGGTATAACTTCGGAAATCAGTTCCGAGTGTTATTTAGAGATCGTAAATTGAAAGTCGACTATATTATACCGAACGGATTTGACGTTTTTATCCATATCCCAGGTATAATAGGGATAGCCTGTGACTGAGGGATTATACGTATGCAATGACCTCGAGTTGCATAGTTTAGCGAGATTATCTGTGGTCGTCATAATTCATGCGTGGGTGAATTATGGACACGAAATTAGATTTCGTGACGGATAAACCTAAACTTAGAGAGTTCCAGAATATGAAGTGTACTCGTTGAGCACTTGGGCAACGCGATATGAATAATACAAATTATTCATAATACTTCATTGGATTAAATGAGTTAATTCGGATCGTTGAATCAGTTAAACGATAACACATGCATTATAGGATTTTGGCCATTTAATAATTATTGTGTATTTGTATTTGATACATAATTCGATTAGATACACGTTAATTAATCGTCAATTAAGATTTTGACACAAGCCATATATATTTGTATTTGTTATTTAATGTAAATAAAAATACATATATAATAATAATAATAATATTAATTAATTATTTAGATATTTAAATGTTAAATATTTAAATGATTAAATAATATATATATTTCATAAATGTTATGAACTATGGTTAATTATTATTGGAACACATGGCATGATTTAATTAAATTTTATTTGTTCAATTATGATTGGTTAATATAATATTTAATTCAATTTGATTGGATCAAATTTTTTAATTGGACAAAAATGCCATTGGTGAGTCGGTCACCTTGCTTTTTAAATTAAAAAATTTGTTTTCTTGCACAAGTTTTTCCACCATGGCGGAGAGCCTCAAAGAAAATTTGTATAAATATTACTTGATGATTCAAGTGAAAGAAAAGAAGAAAATCAAAGAAAAGACTTAGGAAAAACAAGGATTAAAGGTAATTCTTCAACTCCTTAAGCTTAGAAATTTTGTTTCATGTTTCTTGATGATCTTATGAGATCCTAGGGTTTCTTATTTTCATAAAATTTGGGGCTTTTGGTTGTGGTGGATGGAATTGGAAGCGTTGATGCATGTGTGAAGTGATTTGGTTGATATTTTTGTAATATTAGTCCAATTTATTCATTTGATGATATGTTGCCATTCTAGAGTGTTATGACCACTCTTGTAATGCTTAGAATCGTTCTTGGGTGCTTCATGTGTGGTGACTTTGGTTGGTGTTTTGATTAATTTGATTAATCTTGAAAAATTGGATTTAAAGCATGAAATTTGATAATTTCCTGTTATGGATCAGATCTGGAATTGATTCTGTTTCGGTGATGAATTTGATGTCATTTGAATGTATAGGATGTGTTTTGGTTGTTGGAACAATTGCCGGAAATTGTTTCGGATTTGAAATAAGTGAAAACGGCCAAAAACGGCGTTACAGGGTGACTTTTGAGCCATCCGGGTGACGACTATTCAAACAGTGAATTTGTCACTGTTCAGGCAGCCCATGAACTGCCCTTACACTATTGGGGCTGACCTGGGCAGTCACCCACAAGTGTTGGGTGGTCGGTTCGGTCAAAAACGTGTTTTAAGCCATTTTGCGGAAAAACATTTTCGTAAACGTTTCGCGACGTCTTTTATATATTTATGTTGTTATTTGATATCAAATAAATATGTTTAGGTGAAATATGAATAAATTATTCATATTAGATATTGAATAATTTGTTCGGTAATTTAAAAAGTTTTAAAATTACGATTTCGCCCGAACCGCGCTTGCGCTGCGCCCTTCGCCCAAAAACCCCAACAATACGAACTGCTTCTGCCCAAAATTATTTTGGTAGACTAGTTGTTCTGAGCATAGCTCTTACTCTTTCCAGCAGCTTTCTATTCATCCTTTTGCCACACTATTTTATTGAGGAGTGTATATTGTAGTAGTCTGTCTTTTGATGCCTTCTTGCTGACAATATGTATCAATATACTTGCTGCAATATTATTGGAACACATGGCATGATTTAATTAAATTTTATTTTTTCAATTATGATTGGTTAATATAATGTTTAATTCAATTTGATTGGATCAAATTTTTTAATTGGACAAAAATGCCATTGGTGAGTTGGTCACCTTGCTTTTTAAATTAAAAAATTTGTTTTCTTCCACAAGTTGTTCCACCATGGCTGAGAGCCTCAAAGAAATTTTTTTTCAATATTACTTGATGATTCAAGTGAAAGAAAAGAAGAAAATCAAAGAAAAGGCTTAGGAAAAACAAGGATTAAAGGTAATTCTTCAACTCCCTTAGCTTAGAAATTTTGTTTCATGTTTCTTGATGATCTTATGAGATCCTAGGGTTTCTTATTTTCATAGAATTTGGGGCTTTTGGTTGTGGTGGATGGAATTGGAAGTGTTGATGCATGTGTGAAGTGATTTGGTTGATATTATTGTAATATTAGTCCAATTTATTCATTTGATGATATGTTTCCATTCTAGAGTGTTATGACCACTCTTGTAATACCTATAATTATTCTTGGGTGCTTCAGGTGTAGTGACTTTGGTTGGTGTTTTGATTAATTTGATTAATCATGAAAATTTGGATTTAAAGCATGAAATTTGATAATTTTATGTTCTAGATCAGATCTGGAATTGATTCTGTTTTGGTGATGAATTTGATGCCATTTGAATGTATTGGATGTGTTTTGGGTGTTGGAACAATTGCCGGAAATTATTTCGGAGTTGAAATAAGCGAAAACGGCCAAAAACGGCGTTACCGGGTGACTTTTGAGCCAACCGGGTGACAGCTTTCCAAACAGTAAATTTTTCACTGTTCGGGCAGCCCATGAACTGCCATAAAACTATTGGGGCTGACCTTGGCAGTCCCCATAAGTGTTGGGTGGTCGGTTCGATCAAAAATACGTTTTAAACCATTTTGCGGAAAAACATTTTCGTAAAAGTTTCGCGACGTCTTTTATATATTTATGTCGTTATTTGATATCGAATAAATATGTTTAGGTGAAATATGAAAAAATTATTCATATTAGATATTGAATAATTTGTTCGATAATTTAAAAAGTTTTAAAATTACGATTTCGCCCGAACTGCGCTTTAGCTGCGCCCTTCGCCCAAAAACCCCAATAAAAATGGTATCAGAGTAGGTCTGATGCTTCATCCATTACATTAGTCATGCTTGATATATGATATATAATCCAATTTTAATATTCTCACATGCATGTAATCTATATGTTTCTTGACTTTTCGGTTCTACGCTAACCGAAACGTAACAGAAATTTGTAGGTTAAATTGAGTTATGCTTTTTAAGGTAGAATTGAGTTGTTTAGAAAATGATTTAGATTAAAATTATGTATTTGATGTGGAGCAATGCTTCCTTGAGGAATATCCCCGCTTAAAATAAGGCAGTTAAAGTAACGTGTATTGGATGCATGTTTCTTGGTTCGTCTTGTCGATACGATCTATGGATAACTTTCTATGGCTGCATTCCGAGATCGTGCCAAAACAGTGAGGGTGTAGTTGATAGAATTTAATCAATGCCGGTTTTATAATTGATACTAGACAAATTAAAGTGAAAGTGGAAATCCTAAACGTGCTAAAGTTGTCAGGACTACATCGGTAGCTTGAATTTGTCATTGGCAAGTGAAGCCTTGATACACCTCTTTGTGAACGTGTCAAAGCTGTCATAATGAGAAACGGTCAGGACCAAAATCAGGAGTCACTAGTGAGTGATTGACAATGAGTTGTCTACCTAATGAATATACGTATGCGAGATCGTGCCAAAGTTATGAGTCGAAATATATTTATGGGATCCTACTCTCACTATGGAATTCAATTTTTGAATTCCCGTTCTCCGTTGGGGATTACGGTATTATGTAAAGTAGTGGGAGATACTGTTGGGTTAAAAATCCATAACTAAAGCAGTGCGTAATTTGATGGAAATTGCCGCTTGTTTGTTTTCCTTTATTCAATATTGTTTATAGAATTATACTTCTAATCCACTGCATTGCATATTACTTGAATATGTTTTCTGACTTTACTTATGGTTGCATATTTCTATAATATGTTCTAGAAAGACAGTAGACTTAGATATTGTTAGATTAGTTCAAACCATCGGGAACTGTTGTTCCTTTTTTCTTGAAAAATCAAGATGGTTAGTGACTTAGTTACTAAGTCACGATAAGTAATCTAAATAGATATCTGTTTTGGATATAATTATCTAGTAAGAATAGTTTCTTGTGCAGTAAAGATTGACACGAATCAGTTCATGTCTCGAGATTCTTGAATAGCATTAAGAAAACCTCGTTGGTATTTGTTTATCTTATAATGACGTTTCTTGGCTTTAGTGACTTTTAGAAGTCACGTGTCTGACAAGTTTGCTAATCAATTATTTATAATAGTTGTGAATAATTGAAGGCAAATTATAAAGCTTAAGAAATGAGATGTGTATAGTTGTGTATACAGAATATCGATTCTCACAATACGACAACTGTATGTATTGGATACCAGATCTCTCCTCAAGTTATTTAAAATAATATTTAATAACTGTTTTGATATTTGATATCAGAACTTGTGACTATTGGATAGTTACTTGTTCTATATAAACAGTTGTTACATATTTTAATATGACTAGTAGTGTCATTGATAAAGAGATAAACATTAAGAAATATATTCGGTTAACTAAATAACTTATAACAATGCTTTATGAGATTTTATCGCATAAGCATAAGATGTTTGTTTCTTATGGTAAAGGATGGTCTGATACGAGATCACACCATATATCCTTATCCATTTGATGAATATTGTATTCAGGATGTGATTAAATCTCATTTAACCAATGATCGTCATTGGACCACAAGATTTATTAGACTAATACATTGGATGTATGTAGTTTAATAAATTAGAAATTACCTTAGATAGTTTTCTTTATTCCATAACTTAGTTAATGAAATGTCATGACTTAGTTGCGTGCTTCTAAAAGAATATATATTGAACGTCTTGAATGGTTCAAGAAATTTTCAATATGTTTCTGATGAAACGCGTATAGAATATTTTGAATGGTTCAAAGATATTCTATTTGTAGTGTTGAAAACTATATCTTCAAAATTCATTGTGAATCTTTGAAATGTTTGATATGATCAAACACATGAATTTAAGGCAATTAGTTCTAAAGTTATTTAATGAATGTGATTCTTACTCAATATTAAACTTCCACGATTCCATCTTGATTGAATTAGTCAGTGGGAGTAATTGAATCTTATATGATTTGATTCGTTTGATATTGAGTGTTACAGAATTAGTTTTCAATACTCTTGGAGTTTATGCTCCAGTTACACTAATTCATCTTTTTAATTATTATTCCATTAGTTTCTATAATTACATATATGATATTTATATGTAGAAAATTCGAATCTTGAAAAGTTTGAGATTTGAATCTTTCTTTTGTATAATGGTTATATAATTGAAAGTACTTGCACCTCGGAGGTACAAGTAAAATTTTATCATTTATTCTATTTAGTAGAATACTGTATTCTATTTGATAGAATATTTTTTCTATAATCTCGTGTAATAAAATTGTTTTATTACTTGGTGTGTAACATCGGATGTTGACGATTTTAGAAAAAACTTGACTTATTGAAGTCAAATGTGAAAGTGATAAACTATAAATGGAACTACATAATTAATAAGATGAAAAACCCTTAGACATCTTCCGCATAAGTTTAATAGGATGTCAGAATCGTTTACAAAGTATTTGATACTTAATGATTCTGTTGTTTTCTTATTGAAGAAAATTATCCTATAACTTATAGTGTGAGCGATATTTAATATCGATTTCGGAAGTTAACATTGAATCATAGATCTAAGATTGTTCGTAGCTTACTATGATCAAGTTTTGAACTTGATTAAGTTTTCGTTATGAATTGTTCATAAAATGTGCAAATTATTTGCGCAGCAAAAGAAAAGTGAGCTTATTAAAGGTTTGACCTTTATAGTATGACAGCGAGAAAAGTTATACTCAGTGATCTATTGTAGATTCTAAGAAAACCTGTCTCTAGTCGCACTAATTGAACGATTAAAGATCTGTTGGTTAATATTGATATTAAACTATGTATTTTGGCTAAAGAATGCAAAGTGGCGTTCCTGAGTATTTTTTCGAATCAGAGTTCCGTCGTGATTTCTTTGTTTGAAGAATTCATTCTAGAATGGCCCTAGAGTTTGTATTCTGTTAAGATTACAGTTTGATATACTAGCATATAGAGCCTATTGTAGACTAAGATAATCTTTTCGAAAATTTGTGTTCTCTAATTTTGATACAGTCAGATTGTCTGATTTTATCAAAGTATAGAGAATACATATTTTTTAGTAGGGTCAGTGGGAGCGTACAAACTTCTTTCTAGTATTGTATATATCCTAAGTCTTATTTTCTTCGTGAAAGCAGTGTGAGTAGTCTCTGTTATATATGATATAATGTTTTATATATGATATAAAACTAAGAGACATGTGAGATACTCATATTAGTCGCGTATTAGATATGATCTAATAAAGGACACATTAAGACTATATGTATGACAGTTAGTTTAACTGTTTGACAGTTAACGTGCCTTTATATATATAGTATTCATCTTTCTTAAATGACGATACCTTTGTCGAAAGAGAAATTGATTAGAATGTCTAGTCAATCTTATGCATCATAGGATGATGGCGTAATGAATACTATATTATGTGCGATTAAAGATATCAATTTAATCGTAATTGTTATTAGTTATTTTGATATGATGCAGACCATATGATGGATCTTGAAACATGTTCTTTGTTATCTTAGAGATATTAAGAATGAGTTTCTTATTCATGGAGAATTTATTCTGCAACAAAAAGGTTAGATTAGTTTTGATCCTAATTATGGCATTAGATGGTCTATGTCAAATAAAGTCAGAAAAGATGCAGTGGAAGTATTAACTTATGAAGTTGCATAGTGACCCCATAGATTGTAAGTTTTCATATTAGTATAATGCTTGCGGTAGTCTCATAGTATTTGGATTTGATCTCTAAATACATAGACAACTTTGTAGCTATAGCACAATACTGATATAGCGTTTGAGCCATATTGATGTGGAATTTGGATTCTATAAAATATTAATGATGCTGGCTAAGGAAAACAATTGGGTTTGTTAGACAGACTCGATTTGTAATAGCGGGCTTACTTGTTGTTGCCTACCACTTGAGTGCTAGGTGAGCTCTTGAGAGCCATGAGTATTTGATATACATTGAGATGTGTATATGATATCGTGGATTGGCACTAGAGCAAATATGAGAAATTGTTAAGGTTGGTGCTCAGAGTGCCAATCCGGATCGTATTTATGTCCGATTCATAAATACAAGCAATACCATTTTCCATAATATTATTTATTCAATGGTAGCACCTCTTGTCTTTTATACACATATTCGATCTAATTACGATTGGATATTCAATTACGATTAGATCGAAACTAAATCTGGTTTAGTGATACGTGTATATTAGACAAAGACCCTAGGATTTACAAGCGAGTGCGCAGTTACAACGTAGTTTGTAATTGACAGTGGGAAGTGCACTATAAGATGTATATCCTTAAATAAAGTTCCTGGTCAAGATTTACTAACACGGGTCGGTTAGAAAAATCTGCTGAGACCAGTACATGTCGTATATCGTGACTTGGTCCGATTGTTTATCCTAATGAACCATGAGTCTCGAGAGACTCGTATAGACATGTGGGTGTTTATTTGATAAACACTGAACGACTCACTGAAGATTTCCTAATAGATGGTACACCAACATCAATAGGAATCTTCTCGAGTTGAGCGAGCATAGTGGTCATTTGACTTGAGAGACCACAGTGGTATATATGAGTTATCCTCAACACTTTGATAGCAATCACGTCACCGATTTATTTAGATCAGACCTCCGCCTATTCGTTGGGTGTGGACTTATGCTAATGATATCCTGTGCGTATCAAGAGAGGATCCGTCAGTCCTGTATACAGGGCATAGGCATCCTACACGTGTTTGCGAAAAGTAAATCCATGGCCATGGTATAACTTCGGAAATCAGTTTCGAGTGTTATTTAGAGATCGTAAATTGAAAGTCGACTATATTATACCGAATGGATTTGATGTTTTTATCTATATCTCGGGTATAATAGGGATAGCATGTGACAGAGGGATTATACGTATGCAATGACCTCGAGTTGCATAGTATAGCGAGATTATCCGTGGTCGTCATAATTCATGAGTGGGTGAATTTTGAACACGAAATTAGATTTCGTGACGGATAAACCTAAACTTAGAGAGTCCCAGCATATGAAGTGTACTCGTTGAGCACTTGGGCAACACGATATGAATAATACAGATTATTTATAATACTTGATCAGATTAAATGAGTTAATTCAGATCGTTTAATCAGTTAAACGATAACACATGCATTATAGGATTTTGGCCATTTAATAATTATTGTGTATTTTTATTTGATACATAATTCGATTAGATACACGTTAATTAATCATCAAATGAGATTTTGACACAAGCCTTATATATTTGTATTTGTTATTTAATGTAAATTAAAAATCCATATATAATAATAATTATATTAATTATTTATTTAGATATTTAAATGTTAAATATTTAAATGATTAAATAATATCTATATTTCATAAATGTTATGAACAATGGTTAATTATTATTAGAACACATGGCATGATTTTATTAATTTTATTTTTCAATTATGATTGGTTAATATAATGTTTAATTCAATTTGATTGGATCACCCATCATCTTTTAGAAAAGTCATCAATAAATGATATAAAATATTTTTCTTTTCCTAGAGATTGAACCGGTTCTTCCCAAACATCAGAGTGAATCAACTCTAAAATGGTTTTACTCCGAGCACTTGACTTGCTGAATTTTAATCTATTTTGCTTACTTATAACACAATGCTCACAAATGGTAGACTAGCAGCTTTCAAGCATGCGAGTAGCTTTTGATTGTCGAGAATCTTCATTCCTTGTTCTAACACGTGGTATAGTTTTTGGTGCCACAACATAGAAACTTCCTCTACAGAATCTAGTGATGTTTCCGGTGCAGTTGCTTCCTAAATCGAGTCTCCCAATAACATATACAAGTTTGCTGAGATGTTTTCAGCTTTCAAGACTGTAAGTACTCCTTTCATTATTTTTAATACCCCATTTTCAGTAACGGTCTTGTATCCGAGGTCATCTAACTGTCCAACTGAAAGAAGATTTTCTTCATTCCCACAACATGTCGAACATCTTATACAGTGCGAATACTACCATTGTACATCTTTATTTTGATGGCTCCAATCCCAACAATTTTCAAGGCATGATCATTATCTAGAAAAACTGATCCTCCAAAGACAAGTTCATAATGACATAATCATTCTCTCCTATAGGTCATGTGCCATGTTTCTGTAGAATCAACTAACCATGCATCACTTAGCTATTTTCTGCTATCGTTGGACACCATTAAAGTGTGTCACCTTCTTCAGAAGTACTTGCAACACATTTGTGAGATTTTGTTACAACATGAGCTTTTTCTGTATCATTCTTCAGATTCCAACAATCTTTCTTGACGTGCCCTTTATTGCCACAATTGTAGTATTTAACATTCTTCTTACTTTTTGATTTCGATCTGCCATGATTTTGACTCCCACTTGAGCCACGTTCCGTTGATCTCCCTCTTGTCATTGCCAATGCTTCTACTTGTTGCGAACTAGATGATCCGTCTTCCTTATTTTTGCCCCTAGATGTAGGCACTGCATTTTTTGCATATAAGTCCCGATGATGAGTCTCGCATGGAGACACTACCTCTTTTATTGTGAAAGTCGCGGGAAACGGATGTCGGAAGGGAATAGTCAAGAATTGACACATTGTTGGATTTAACTCGTTGGATTAGCTTCGGGTTCGCTTGTTGGACCTCCGTTTCAAAGCACACCCTTAGCCCAAAACCCCGCAAGACACATACCAAGCCCACACACCACTAAGACACACACCGAACCCACCAAAATGGACCAAGCCCACGCCCAAGAGACCAAGTCACGCCCATCACATTCCAAAATAAACAAAATCACACATTAAACACATGCCAAAATCAAGACAAATCACATTCCCTAATTAAAAGATACAAATCAAATCTCATCAAATACTTTCCTAATCCACTTAAATTAAATTCCATAATTAAAAAGATCAAATCAAATAAAATCAAATCATATCCCTAATCAAAAGATAAGAAATCAAATCAAATTAAAAGACATTCATAATTAAAAGATATCCCCATAAATACACAAATCCTTTCCCTATTCACACAAGGAAAACCCCCACCCTTTGCCTATAAAAAGAACCCTTCACCACACATCTAAACCCGGGCTCATTGACACAAGAAAACACAAAGAAAATAACCCTAGTTCATCCTCACAAAGAACACAAAAGAAATTAACCTACTCACACGTCAACACTCACAGCTCTCACACAAAGCCACCTTTCACTCACACACATCCACTCACAGCTCTCACACAAAGCCACATTGCACTCACACGTCAACACTCATAGCTCTCACACAAAGCCACTTTGCACTCACGCACATTCACTCTTCACAGCTCTCACACAAAGCCACCTTGCACTCACGTACATTCACTCTTCACAGCTCTCACATAAAGCCACCTTGCACTTACACAACAGCCCATTCACTGCATGCATACCACTCCAAAAATTTCCCCCAAAACAGTCCAAAAACCATAGCCCAAACCAGTCCAAATAACCTACAAAACAGTCCATAAGTTGCCTTAAAATAGTCACCAGAAAATACAGCGAAAACAACAGCAAAACGGAGTGAAAACAGCAGCCCAAACAGTGAAACATCGAGGAAAAATGTTGGATTAGTGAACCGGAAGAGTTACAGAGCATCAACCCTTCCGACGGCCGTGTAACGCGCTTTCGAGAGACGACAATAGAGATTAGACCTGAGGGCACTGTTTTATTTATTATCTTTCGTTTTTATTTATTTTAATACTTTATTTCGCATGAATGTTATGGATTGATGCATGATGTGAATTCCGGATGAACGAAATGCGTGTTCTCTTTTGTGGTATATCGGATGGAAACTCGGACGTAAATTTCGTAGCCGATTTCGAATGGACGGTATTGCGGTTTGCACTCGGGATACAATGCCACGTACCACTTGAGACACACACGTATTTCGTTTCATCCAACCATGTATTTGAGCATGATTAGGTTGCTATTACGTTATTTATTATTAAAGCATGATTTAGTCTAGTATGTCGTTTATTTTTAAGCATGATTATGTTATTTTTTTATGCATTATTTAGTTCTTTAATTTCGCATCAGGAATTTAGTTTACGTTTATGTTTAAGTAGTTATTTATATGTTCTTTGTGTTCAATGATTCAACATGCTCGTTGTGTGATATTATATGCTTGCCGTTATAATGACTTATTTTTTAAGCATGCGAACTTAGTCATATGATTTATTTTGATGAATGCAGACTAGATCTAAGTTTCCTTTGAGCATACATGTTGTATAGATTCAGTTAGTTTATTGTACAAATCACATCACTACAAGTGGCATAAGTAAGGGACCATTCTGAACCCAACGGTTTGAGGTCTTCCCTTGCGAGGGGTGAGTGCGGCCTTAAATCATTTTCCTGGTTCACACCGGGTGGCGATTCCATGTTATTTCTCTGGTTTAGTTCCCCCGCGGGCTATTCCGTACTCCCAACTAGACCGCGAGCCTAGAACATCGTCATCGATTTCTGTGTCCTACAGTCTGGCGACTCCACTGGGGATAGAGAATCGACCCTGAAATAATATCTTGTAATGTTTGTGACTTGTGCTTTAGTTAACCGTGTCTACCGTGGGTTGAAAGGGGTTTAATCAAAGGCACTTTTTAAGGCTAGGTAATGGTTTGGTGTCTTCCTTCATTCACTACCTTTCTATAAGGAAAATCTGTGAAGGCACCTAGATATCATTCACTCGAAGCCTATTGTGATGGACTAATCTGGAGGACTCGTTTTTTATTCTTGTCACCAAGGCGATAAGAGCCTAAGAGGCTTGGGTATTTAAGAGAGTTCACTCCACCCTCCATCTGAGGAATCTACAATGGGAAATCCATTTGACAGTCAGTCACGCACCATAACTCGTTGGCACGTACCTTAAGGTATAAAAAAGGTGCGCTCACTTGGTCGCTCGAACCCTTGAGTGGGGAGTCCTAGTTGTGGGCAATATTTTATCGACGAGAGCCTTTGTCTATACCCCTATAAACCCGCGTGTGACCTGTAGTTGTAGGACTAATAGAGACTATTCCTTTATGTTTGCGTTTAGGACCATCATCATTTGGATTCAGTTGGACTTTTTGTCATGAGGTATGGGCTTGTTGGGCCATTTAAACTAGGATGAGTCTGTGCTTTATGGCAATTGGGCCAAAAGCTTCTAAAATGTCGATGGGCCATTTTGTGTTTAGGCCTCGTATCATTTGAAGTTGTTTAGCCATGTTATCGCAAAGTGTAAACTTGTTGGGCCTTTTCAACTGGGACAAGTTTGCACCGCGTAATAGTATGATTGAATGCTTTAAAATGATAATGGGCCGACTTATATATTCCATGCTTCGCACGCATCTCATGCATCTCATGCATACATGCATCATGTTAACCCCTGTGTCTTAAAAGCCATCAGAGATATCCGTTGGGTTAGAGAAGAAAGAAAGATTTGTCAAAAAGAGTTTAGCAAACATGGATATCGGAAAAAGGAAGTCGAGAAATAGAAAATTTTACGGCAAGGATAGAAAGACCATGGTGGGCCCAAAAAAAAAGAAAAAAAAAAGAAAATGAGAAAAAAAAAAGAGAGAAAAAAAAATTTTTTGTTTTTAGTTCTTGATAGTTAGACATAAGTCCAATGATGAAATCGTTTTCTTTGAGGTGAAATCCTAGAAACGATAAACTCTTGATGTGCTTTTATCTGATACTTTGAGTGATTGATCTATGTTAGACTCGTAAGCACTTCACTACAGGTTCTTAGCGGTGAAAACCTGAGTAGTTGGCAAGGTGACTAGTTGAAGAAATTGTAGGTCGGTAAATGACCGTTTGCTTAGATGTCTATATTGATTTGCTTATGTTATGATGTGTGGTATGGTTGAAAATGAAAGAAAAGTATTTAAAGAAAAGAATTGAAACACCTATAACCGATAAGGTGAAGCTACCCATGGGCGAGTATTAGGACCACCATGAGGAGAAATGCTACCTTAAAGGGTAGGTGTGTTGAAAAAAAAAAAGCTCAAAATGAAAAGAAAAAAAAGAAAGAGACAAAAGAGAAAGAAAACCATACCACATTGAGCACAGAAAAGCAACTGCAGGCATAATTGAGACATCTAGGTTGGTTTGACCCATCGATCCCAATTTTTTGACGAAATCATTGAGTTGGCTCACCTGGGGATGAATCTGCAAAGGAGCCTTTGCACACACACACTTTAAGTCTGACTTAGATCATTTATTCAAAGACTTGGATTTGAGTTGCGTTGAATGTTTTGAAGATTCTCTGGCTTCATTACTGAGCATTCTTTGAGGGCAATAATATGTGTAACTATTGGGACTATTTCGTAGAATGTGATATAGTATGATGATATGGAATGCCATATCACGTGGTTTACCTTGACCTATTACAAGCAGCGAAGAGAAGAAAGCTAAATCAAGACTGGGGGCGACCAGTCTACCACCCCGTAAATAAGGTAAACAACGAGATCTTGAGCCATGAGACAAAAGAGAACCAACCAATCACCAGAAAGAGAACTGGTAGAAGGAAATTGCAAGCAGACCTAGAGGGCGACCAAAGACTTTTGTAGGAAAGAAGCACCGAATAGCACAAGGAAGACCTAACTCATCGGAATAGGAAACACATTCATGCATGCATGCATACACGTAATATACACACAATCTTTGTCTTATTTTTTGTTCACAGGTTTTTAAGAAAAAGAGAAAGCGACAAATGCAAGCCAACCAGAAACAACAACATAGCATCATCAGTTTCGGGACTGAATCCCAGGGTCGAGGCCCATATCAGTATCAGTCTGAGGGCGAGGCCCACATCAGTATCAGTCTGGGGGCGAGGCCCACATCAGTATCAGTCTAGGGGCGAGGCCCACATCAGTATCAGTTTAGGGTGAGGCCCATATCAGTATCAGTCTGGGGGCGAGGCCCACATCAGTATCAGTCTAGGGGCGAGGCCCACATCAGTATCAGTCTGGGGGCGAGGCCCATATCAGTATCAGTTTGGAGGCGAGGCCCACATTAGTATCAGTTTGAGGATGGAGCATGGGTCGAGGCCCACATCAGTATCAGCTTGGGGATGAGTCCTAAGGTTGAGGCCCACGTCAGTATCAATTTGGGGGCGGGGCCCACATCAGTATCAGTTCAGGGTTGAGGCCCACACATCATCTGTGTCAGTTTTAGGGATGCATCCCATGGTCGAGGCCCACATCAATAACAGTTTGGGGATGAGTCCCAAGGTCGAGGCCCACATCAGCATTAGCCCAGGGAACAAAGCCCACTTTCAACACAGCTCGGGAACAAAGCCTAGGGGAATAAAGCCCTATTTTAACACAGTTCGGGAACAAGGCCCAGGGGAATAAAGCCTTATCTTAACACAATTCGGGAACAAGGCCCAGGGGAATAAAGCCCACTTTCAAAACAGCTCAGGAATAAAGCCCAGGGGAATAAAGCCCTATCTTAGCACATTTCGGGAATAAAACCCAGGGGAATAAAGCCCTATCTTAAGATAGTTCGGGAACAAAGCCAGGGGAATAAAGCCCTATCTTAACACAGTTCGGGAATAAAGCCCAGGGGAATAAAACCATATTTCAACACAGTTCGGGAACAAAGCCCACTCTCTACACAGTTCAGGAATAAAGCCCAGGGAACAAAGCCCACTCTCAACACAGTTCGGGAATAAAGCCCTATTTCAACACAATTCAGGAACAAAGCCCACTCTTTACACAGCTCGGGAATAAAGCCCAGGGAACAAAGCCCACATTCAACGTAAATAGGGAACAAGACCCACGGGAACAAGACCCACAATTCAGGGAACAAGACCCTCAACGCAAATCGGGAACAAGACCCATGGGAACAAGACCCACAATTCAGGGAACAAGACCCTCAACTCAAATTGGGAACAAGACCCACGGGAATAAGACCCACAATTCAGGGAACAAGACGCTCAACGCAAATCGGGAACAAGACCCACGAGAACAAGACTCTCAACTCAAATTGGGAACAAAACCCACGGGAACAAGACCCACAATTCAGGGAATAAGACCCTCAACTCAAATCGGGAACAAGACCCACAATTCAGAGAACAAGACCCTCAACTCAAATCGGGAACAAGACCCACGGGAATAAGACCCACGGGAATAAGACCCACAATCGGGAACAAGACCCGCAGCTCAATTTGGAAACAAGACCCACAATAGGGAACAAGACCCTCATCTCAATTCAGGAACAAGACCCTCACCTCAATTTGGGAACAAAACCCTCATCAGTAACGGTTCAGAAATGGACCATCACATCAGACGCCGAAAATGGCACACTGAAATGGAGCACGGTTCGAAAATGGACCACTATCACATCATCAGCATTCCGGGTATGGAGACACACATCATCAGCACTCCGGGTATGGAGACACACATCATCAGCACTCCGGGTATTGAGACACACATCATTATCAGTTTTGCCGGGTATGGCACTCCGAGTATGGAGACATCAGCATCAGTCTTACCGGGTATGGCACTCCGGGTATGGAGACATCAGTATCAGTTTTTCCGGGTATGGCACTCCGGGTATGGGGACATCAGTATAAGTTTGGCCGGGTATGGCACTCCGGGTATGGAGACATCAGCATCAGTTTTTCCAGGTACGGAACTCCGGGTATGGAGATATTACTGCGACACTCTATGTATGGAGACGCATCCGCGACACCTCGGGTATGGGGTTTAGCACGCCAGGTACGGCGCTCCGAGTATGGAGACCCTATTGCGGCGCTCTAGGTATGGAGACACAACTGTGACACCTCGGGTATGGGGTTTAGCACGCCATGTACGGCACTCTGGGTATGGAGACATCACTGCAGCACCATAGGTACGGGGTTTAGAACGCCAGACTTTCGTGGACTATTGACCGGTGCGTAATCACACACGTATAACGCAAGCGCACGTATCGTTCAAGTAGTATAAAAAGTATCGATCCCACGAGGACTTAAAACCTTTGCTATTAATTTTTTTATGAGGTCAAATGTTTCCAAGTATCTAATAGATTGATTGTTTGATTGGGTGGTGACTTTAAAACTTAAAAAAAGTAAATAAAATTTCTTGAAAGTAAATTGAAGAAAATTCAAATTTATAAAACTATCCAGGGTTGTGAATCCTTCCAATATCTATTAAAGATGAAGTGGTTATCTTACAGTTGGGTAATATATTAATTTATTAACCTGGAACACTAAATTATGTAAAAGCCTCTTCCGATGGTTGATTACAAATACCCAGTATAACCCAATTGAACCATATGTCTATTTCAACCAAATTACCTGGATTCATTAAGTTTAAGTTCCAATTATGGCTACCCCCGCCCGACAGGTATATTCCTATCATGTAAGGAAATCTATTAAAGGGTTATATATCCTCAAGGAAGATCGTGGGCTATTGAGTCTAAGGTCTTTAACCTAAAATCCATTTTCCAGGTTTATTTTAAGTTTACCTAATCAATTTTATTAATGACCAGTTAATAAAAAGCATTAAGATTAAGACTCAATAAATAACCATTATATTACCCAAGCTATAATCTAACCCCTTATAAACCGGTTATATTGGATTTCATCACAACCCCAGATAACTGGCTTAGTTACGACACATATTTACGGGTAGTAAAAATTTAAATAAAATAAAAGACATAAAGTAAAATACTGAAAATTAAATACTGAAAAGTAAATTGCTGAAAAGTAAAAAAAGTAAAAAGTAAAAAGTAAAAAAATAAAAGTAAATTACTGAAAGTAAATTGCTGAAGAGTAAATTGCTGAAAAGTAAATTACTGAAATTAAATAAAGTAAAAGTACAATTAAAGAAAATGCAGGGATTAGAGGATCAACTTTTATTACTACTATTTTAGATATCTCCCTTAATATAATATATTAACTTTACATGATAATTACCAACCAGCCATAAAGGCGGTATCCTGATTAAGTCAAATTAATAATTAATTACCAACCGACCAACCAGGCGGTATCCATACTTAGTCAGGTTAAAACCAATTTATAATTAATTACCAATCGGCCAATATAGCGGTATCCTCATTAAGTCAAGTTTTAAATAGTTTATATATTATAATTAAGGGAGATTAATCTAAATAACAATAATAAAAGCTTTACCTTTCACCCTAGCAAAGAGGAATTACCTCCTCATTGCTTTAAAAATAAAAACTGCAAAAGTAAAGAAAGGAAAAGATTGTGCGTAAAAGTAAATTGCGGAAAGTAAAAACTGAAAAATAAAGAAAAGAAAGTGCGAAAGCGGAAATTAATTACTGAAAGCTGTAAATAAACAAACAAGATACAATCTTCTTATTTATTCTTTAGGAATTTCAAAGAAGAAAGTATGAATTTTACAAATGAAATGGCTTGGTATTTATAGGCAAAATTTTGCCTCCATCAAATCATCCATCAAATTCTCCACCAAATCCATTATTAATTTCTCCACTAATTACTCCACCAAATCCATTATTAATTGCTCCACTAATTGCTTATCATGTTTGGTGATGATTTGATAATTTTATTATTTAATTATTAATTTATTTTTTTGCTTTGAAAATGATTGAAAATGACTTTAATAATTACACACAACACACTTTTGGATGGTTTATCTATTTCGGTCATGAAATCTTCAGAATTCGAAAATTTTTATCTTTCAAAGTTGTAGATCTTTGAGTATTCTTTAATCTGGCACTTGAATCAGCTCAATCCGATATCGGAGTAAAAAGTTATACCCAAAATACGACAGATGTGCAAAATTGGAATTTCCAAAACTGCACTTTGTCAAAAACGCCCTTTCAAGTTTCCATTCTCCAAAATTAAAATATCAAGTCCAATAATTGCCCTTATTTGACCCATATTTCGTCTTAAATGATTTCATTGAGACCCGATATTATTTTATCTGTAAAATAAACTAAAACACATCAAAACGTTCATCAAACCCGAGAAACTAAACAAAATATTAAGTTAAAGAGGCGGTAAATATTGATATATTTTCCGCTCATCACACCCCCAAACCTAACATTTTGCTAGTCCTCGAGCAAAACAAAAAAAAAATTAAACTAAGCCACTTTTGTAGGGATCACGGTTGCATTTAGCGTATGCAACAAGCCTTTAAACCCCTAAGTGTCCCTAGTGGACGAGTTGTAGTCTCGTGAGGGTTTACAGCAATGATACCCATAAACATTTTACAAAAGTAAAAAGGTAGTAAAACTAATGCACACAAAAGCAAAAAGACAAGAGAAAAGAGAATAAAGAAAGTTGGTGACTAATCAGGTGAAACTTCTACTCCAAGTTACTAGTTGTTTTGTTTCTTTCTAAATTACCGAATAAGTAAATTCTCCGATTATATTTACCATTCTCCATATACACAGCCAACAAAGTATTAATCAATCTCATTTTTGCCCACAACAGTCACAAGTGTAGTTGATAAGAGAGTAATATTTTTGTCCTAAAGTTCTATCAGATTTCACACCTTTTTTATGGCAATGGAATAATTTTTCTGATTTTTTTTTTAAAATATTTTTTTATTTATATACAATATCTTCCGTCTATGTAGCGAGCTTTAGGTCGGTGGCTCCTAAATCAGTTGGCTTTAGGGCACCAGGTGTTAAGACACCCCTACGGACTTAATTACTCAGACTTTAGATATATATATTTTGGAACATCCTCGATCTATGTAGCGAGCTTTGGGCCAGTGACTCCCAAACCAGTTGGCTTTAGGGCACTGGTGTTAAGACAGCCTTACAGACTTAATAACTCGGATCTCGAATGCTTTTTTTTTTTTAAACTCCATCACTTTCTGAGATGCTTCCTCCATTTAAACTAGAGCACTGAATATTACAAACTTTTCAATTATAGCTCATGTCTGTATGTTTCCATGTATGTTGATAATACCTGTCAACTGAGCATATGAAGATCCATTTTAGTCCGTTTTATGGAGAATTTACAAATTAAATAATTTAAAATGAAATAAACAAAAATTAAATTGTTTCGAAATAGGTTTGAGATACGTCTCAGGAGTGGAAACTCCTTACTCAGCTATCTCTTACCAATTTCACCCTTTTTTAGTCAAAATAAAAACACAAAAACGCAAAGTATTTTTGTAATTTTTGAAAAATTTTCAATTTTTTTGTATTTTTCGAAAAATTTTGAACTAAAAATAAAAACAACACACAACTAAAAAGAAGATACTAATCAACTAATTCCCTCCCCCAAACCTAAATGAGACATTGTCCCCAATGTCTTAAATAGTAGAAGAAGAGTTTAGAAGATAGTACCTGGTTAGCTGAAATTCTACACGAAAAATTAAAGGTTAAGATCCAGATTAACACGACGTCTCTTACCACGATCGTCCTCGGACCAATTCATCTTTGAAAGGATAGGGTCAACTTGTGGTTCATAGGCTAAGATTTGGTCAATTAGATCCGGAGCAGTTCTGGTAGTAAAGAGGAGTTCTTTCATAGGTTTTTACACGAACCCATTTCTTCGAGCATCATCAAGAAACACACAAAGAAAATCGTAAAATCCTTCAACGTTGTACAGTCCAAGCGATTTCTGGTGTATGTTCAGGTTCGCCCAAGATAACACTGTAAAAATTTCCTCCAATGTACCCAAGCCACCTGGCAAAGCAATAAAAGCATCAGCAAAGTTAACCATTTCTACCAATCATTCAGACATACCTGGCACGATCAGTTCCTCTCTGTTTGATGGTTCAATAAGATTTGCCTCCGCCAAGGGTTTTGGGATGATTCCCAAGACATGACTGCCTCCTTCCTGTACGACTTTTGAAACGATCCCCATAAGTCCAAGATTGCCACCGTCATATACCAAGTGCATATTCCTTGCAGCTTATTCTCGACCCAAATCCTGTGCTGCAGCTACATATTGTGGTTTAACACCAACACTAGTACCGCAAAACACACAGATGTTTTCAATTCGTCTTCTTGAAGTGGCTTCCATGTTTTACTCTGGATGCTTTCAAATGTGCAATGATGAGTTGGATTTATAACACCTGAAAATGGTGAGTAATAATAATAGCACTAGTACCTGCCAAATGACAATTATTAGTTAAACAGTATAATGAATCGTGATAGTAAAAAAAGTCTGATTCTGTCGGAGAAAATAAAAGAAAACAACAAAACAAATCACAATTATTAGGAAAAGACAAAGATATATAATATGTACAAGAATTTACAGCTTGATTGACGTCTATGCGTCAGGGACAAGCTTCCCATCCAATTTTCTTATAAATTGGCTTATAAATTGGCAAACAGGGTCTTTTTTAGTCAGATTCCCAAGACTTAACTGTGGTATTTCTTTTTGAAATTGTGTATGTAATTTGCGAAAGGCTATGTGAACATATCCACTAGGATGCGTCTCAAGAGTCGAAGATATATCATCTAAAGACTCCTTACTCAAGCCATCCTTAATGAATTTAATTTTGTCTTCGCGATTATCAGACACCATTCCTAAAGAACGACAACGAGTATTGCAATTCCTGCGTGCACATTTGTAACAAACACCCATTTGCTTAGCTCTACGTTTCTTTGCATAGGTGCTTCTTCCAAAACCAAGCAGATGTGAAATAAAAGAGTCAGAAGACTCACCTGCCAATCGGATTCGTGCTTCAATTACCCATTGAATGTCATTAGGAACACCATGGATTGTTAGTAGTCTCATTCGTTCCAAGCGAGCTTTGTAAACTTTCATCAGAGATTTTTGAGGGAGAGAAGGAAATTACTTGTGAATATTTGCTAGAGCTTCTTCCATCTTAAAATGACTTATTACACAAAACTAAACACACAAAATTAAATCACACCAAATCACAATATATACAAAAATTACATGGTTGCCTCCCTGCTAGCGCTAAGTTTTACGTCGTCAGCCAGACGTGACTACCCGAACGTTATGCTGGATCGAAAAGTGTGACACTTATTTTTGTCGCTAAATTGATTCTCCCCAGTAGTGCTTGACACGCTGACTGTTAACTTTGAATGTGTTGTTGGTATTGGGATCCAGTAATCAACAGCTCCATGGTAAAACCTGAGTGATCACAAATGACTGACCACCTAGATTTCAACTTGCCAGGAAAAGTTTCAACATTGAGTTGTACAACAACACCTGGCCTTTGTTCCAACTGTCTGTGTGATGATTGAGGTGTATGATTGCAAAATAATATATATTAATATTAAATATTATGAATCTTTGTTTGATGCTTATATAAGTGACGCGTATAGAAGAGAGAAGTCATCGAAGCGAAGTTTATTATTTTTTTAAAAAAAAAACAAAACACTTTCTCCTTTCTCTCTCCTTATTTTCCTCCATTTATTGCCGAAACTTCAAACCGCTGTAGCCGCTTCACCGTCGATCAGCCGCCAACACGCGCCGGACCGCCGTTTAGCTGCCGCCGCCAGCTTTCCGTCGCCGCCAAGATCGATCCCAGAGTCCGTCGGACGCGCCGCCACGCGCCTCCAGAGCAGGACGCCACGTCGCCGCTTCTTCTGCTGTTTCCGGCCGTTTCCGGCCACTTCTGACGACCACCTCCGGCGAGTGAGCACGTTTCAGGCCGAGACCTTTCCAACGCCAGTGGTCACTTCCCGATCCGACATCGTTTGGGTTGTTTTCCGTGTTATAGCTTCGGTATTTCGGGAATTGTGTTGGGATTGAGATCTGACCGTTGGATCGACGATCCGATCGCATCAGATTATTGCTCTCGAAATTTCGAGCGTTTTGATATATATATTCGCCGTAGAAAATATTTGGTTGTGGGGTCCGCTTTTTGGTGGTGGGGCCCGATCTTTGTTGTGGGGCCCGCTTGTCTCGCTGAGCATCCTAATTAGTTCCAGAGCCGTTCGTTGCTGTTTTCTTCTCAGCTTTGTTGTTTGGAATTTCGGGCTAATAATCGTTATTGACTTTTGCGTGATTCGAGGTAAGTACACTCTGTGGTGATTCTCTTAACATTTGTTTGATGATTGATGGTTGTTGTGTGAGTTGGTAAATATATATATATATAAATATATATTGGCATTATCATATATATATATATATTGTTATATATATATTTTCATATTTGTGAGATATTATATTGAGATATTGAAAGCATGATAATATGAAATCATGATTGTTGAGATGAGTTTGATTTGTTTGGATGCGAGAGTGTGATTGTATTGGATGATGTGTGTTGTTGTGATATGCTGCCGGGTTTGGTATAATAGTGGTCGGATTTGAGATGAGATGTGATGATACATCAGATGATATGAGATGATAGAAAACCTTGGGAGTTGTCATTGAGGTACACTCCTACTGGTTTTGATATGGGGAAGTACGGGGGCTTCCTATTTGAGTATATTTTACTCACATTTTACGAGTTGATATGGTTGGAAACCTTGGAAGTTGTCATTGAGGACTCTTCCATTGGTTTTGATATGGGGGAGTACGGGGGCTTCCTCATTGAGTATATTGCAGACCTCTGTTATACTAGACCCGGAGTAGCAGCCATGTTTGATGGATGTTGGTAATTGTTGTGGGAGGATTGTGTGCGATGATATAATAATATATGTTATTTTCATATATTATATTATATATATTTATTATATAATCTTATTTTGTTGGTGAGGTCTTGTTGAGAGAATGAGTGTTTACTTACTGAGCTTTATAAGCTCACCCCCCTTTCCCATAACATTTCAGGTAGTCCGTCTGTTCAGTAGTAGCAGTACCAGAATTGGATCCACGTGCCACAGTTGTATATTTGGGTTGGACCAGACATTTGTGTCATCTATTGTATTTATTTCTGTAATATTGTGTTGTAAACCACAACAGTCATGTATACTGTTTGGATTTATAATAAGTGATGTAATATTTGTGTGCATTTGAGTGGTTGTTTGTCATATAGAATGCTCGAGCTAAAGAAGTCTTCGAACCTCTTTCTAGGGTTGGGCCCGCTCTAGGGAGGGGGTCGTGACAGATTTGGTATCAGAGCCTAGGTTTATAGGTTCTGTAGACATATTGCATTAGATGGGGTATTAATGGTGTAGCTTTTTGTTTGTAGGAAAATGTCTGGTCGTGGCCGTGGAACTGGTACTCAACGCGGGAGAGGGAGAGCTCGACGAACTGTGAGGGTGTCGAGTATAGGTATTGAGAGACCCCAGACTCTGCCTGTAGATCATGTATCGGATGTAGCTTCATCTGGTATTCCACCTGTTTTTGAGATTGGTGAAGGTTCTAGACCTGCACCCCCAGTAGTTTCGGCAGCTATCCCCACTACTATTCCAGTAGCTGCACCTGATGATGTTCCTGCAGTTGTACCTAATGTGACCTCTGCTGCCCTCCAGTTCCCCCGACAGTTCACATTTCGAAAATGTATTGGGAAGATTGATTGATGTAGTTGCACAGATGGCTAACAGAGAGCCAACAGTAATGCTCCTGCGAGCGGCAGTGGTAACACAACAAATTGGATCAATTTCTAATTTAGGCCTCCACAGTTTCAGGACACGGCTGATCCCCTAGTTGCAGAGAAATGGAAAGATGACATTCAACATATATTCAGGGTGTTGGATTTGACTGATCAAGAGAAGGTTAGATTTGCTGCTTATTGATGAGAGGAGAAGCAGAGAGGTGGTGGGAAGCATACTGAGACTGTATTGATAGACAAGTTGAGATCCCCTGACTTTTGGAGAACTGATGGACCTGAAAGACCCAGTTTATCACATGGGATATGTTCGAGGAAGCCTTCAATGAGAAGTACTTTCCGTATGCTTATCGTATCAAAGCGTCGTCTGTTCGAACACATGGTTCAGGGGCCGACGGAGACAGTGATGGAATATGAGAGACGGATGATTTCTTATCTCGTTATTATCCAGAATTGGTACGCCGTGAGGAGGATACAATGTGAGAAATTCAAGAGTGGATTGAGACAACAGATCAGATCAAGAATTTCGATTTTGGGAAAACTGCCATACACAGAATTGGTTGACAGAGCCATGATTGCGGAAAGTGACATCAAAGTTGAAAAAGAGAATAGAGCTGCTTTTCAGGAGAACAGGAAGAGGGGGCGATATGAGATTTCTGAGGGTGGGCATGGTAGATCTATCAGTAGGCAGTATACTCCACAGCCGGGTCACAGTGGGTTACCACCGAGAGGCACCCAGAGTGCACCTTTCAGAGGACAGTTTCGCAGGGGACAGACTGAACAGGTTCAGAGCAGAGGTCCAGCGCCATCGGTTGATCAGAGTGCAGTGAGTGTGGCATCCCGGCCTACTGGCCCTCGTCGGTGCTATAACTGTGGTCAGGAAGGTCATATTAGTGTGCATTGTACCAGAGGAAAGATGTGTTATGAATGCCAGCAGCCTGGACATTTCGCTAGAGAATGTCCCATCAGAGGTGGATCTCGGGGAGCTGAGCCGACTGTAGGACGTGGTAGAGGGACAAGTTCTTATGGTAGTCGTGGACGAGGTTCGGGTTTCACACAGAACAGAGACAGGGGAACGTTGAGTGGATTGGATGGTGGTAGAGGACAGACATCTCAGGCTCATACTGCACCTGGTGTTGATAGGGGACGAGTCTTCGCTATGACAGAGCACGAGGCACAAGATGGTGGTACTGTATCAGGTACGGTGCGGATATCAGGTATATTCGTTCGAGCTTTATTTGATACGGGTTCTACACATTCATTCATTGCTACTAGTTGTATTCCTTGTCTGAATAGTGTACCTGAGGCTAATAAGTATCCTTTGATTGTGAGTCTTCCTTCGGGGAAGGACATTAGAATAGATGTGGTATTTAGGGGATTAAGTATTGAGATTGAGGCGAGACAACTACCAGTTATACTTTACCCGTTAGAAATGGAGGATTTTGGTTTGATTTTAGGAATGGATTGGTTGACCACTCATGGAGCAGTTATTGATTGCAGTAAAAAGGAAGTACGGTTTAAGTCAAATAGTGGAGAGTTTAAGGTGGTCAGTGATTGTAATCAGGTTGTGGTACCCATTATTTCTGCCATGTCAGCTTGTAGGATGATTAGACAGGGGTAAAGGTTTTATAGCAAGTATCATTACAGTGGAAAAAGATGAATCGATTCGAATAGCAGATATTCCAGTTGTGAGTGAGTACCAGGATGTCTTTCCTGATGAGTTACCAGGGTTGCCACCTCGTAGAGATCTAGAATTCACTGTGGATCTAATTCCAGGTACTACTCCTATTTCCATATCACCATATCGTTTGGCCCCAGCAGAAATGAAGGAGCTGAAGGAACAGTTGCAAGAGCTGTTGGATCGAGGATTTATTCGGCCTAGTGTTTCACCCTGGGGAGCACCAGTGTTGTTTGTGAAGAAGAAGGATGGCACCTTAAGATTGTGTATAGATTATCGTCAGCTTAATAAGGTGACTATCAAGAATCGGTATCCGTTACCCAGAATTGATGATTTATTTGACCAACTTCAGGGGGCTTCGGTGTTTTCAAAAATTGATCTTCGATCGGGATATCATCAGATGAGGATTCGGGATACAGATATTCCCAAGACTGCATTTCGAACGAGATACGGACACTATGAATTTTTAGTCATGCCGTTTGGACTTACTAATGCCCCTGCAGCATTCATGGATTTGATGAATAGAGTGTTCCAGCCGTATCTAGATAAGTTTGTTGTGGTGTTTATAGATGACATCCTCGTGTATTCGCCTTCTCAGATCGATCATGAGCAACATCTTCGGTTGATACTTGAGATTTTGAGGAGAGAACAACTTTATGCCAAGTTCTCTAAGTGTGAATTTTGGCTGGATAAAGTGGTATTTCTGGGACATATCATCTCAGGAGAAGGTATTTATGTTGATCCACAAAAGGTTGAAGCAGTTTTAAGATGGGAGAGACCGAGAACAGTGACAGAGATTCGAAGTTTCCTGGGATTAGCAGGCTACTACCGTCGATTTATACAAGATTTCTCTATTATTGCTGCTCCAATGACACAGCTGACAAGGAAGAAGATACCGTTCGTGTGGACTAATGATTGTGAGAGGAGCTTCCAAACTCTGAAAGAGAAATTAACTACTGCACCAGTACTTACTTTACCTTCCGGACTTGATGGATATGTGGTTTATACTGATGCATCACATCAGGGGTTAGGTTGTGTTCTGATGCAACATGGAAGGGTGATCGCTTATGCCTCGAGACAATTGAAGACCCATGAGAAGAATTATCCTACTCATGATTTGGAAATGGCAGCAATTGTTCATGCTTTAAAGATTTGGAGACATTACTTATATGGTGCCAAGTGTGAGATTTTTACTGATCATAAGAGTTTGAAGTATCTTCCCACTCAAAAGGAGTTGAATTTGAGACAGAGACGTTGGATGGAATTCCTTAGTGACTACGATTGCACTATTAATTATCATCCAGGGAAGGCCAATGTTGTTGCTGATGCCCTTAGTAGGAAAAATGTGGGTGAATTACAGTTTCTAAGAGCCAGACAGAAGATGTTCGAGGAGCTAGCGGAGTTACGATTGACCTTTGGGATATCTGTCGGAGCAGGCCTTCTTGCTCATATAAAGGTCCGACCTACATTGTTGGATAGACTTAAAACAGCCCAGAGCGAGGATGAGCAATGTAGGAAATGGAGAGCGGAGATTCCTAAGGGGGAAACTTCTAACTTCAGATTGAGTTCAGAGGATGTATTACTTTTGGGTGATAGAGTTGTGGTACCACATTTGGAATCGCTCAAACGGGAAATCTTGGATGAGGCTCACGATGCTCCTTATAGTATGCATCCTGGGAGCACCAAGATGTATCAAAACCTGAAGAAGAATTATTGGTGGCCAGGAATGAAGAGAGATATTGCAGAGTTTGTATCTCGGTGCTTGATTTGTCAGCAAGTCAAAGCAGAACACCAACATCCAGCCGGGTTACTCCAGCCTCTACCTATACCTGAGTGGCCATGGGAGAATATTGCAATGGATTTTGTAGTTGGATTTCCGAGGACACGGAAGGGTTTCGATGCAATTTGGGTGATAGTGGACCGATTATCTAAGTCTGCTCATTTTCTACCGATTCGAGTTACATGGGGACCAGAGAGACTAGCAGAACTGTATGTGGAGCAGATTGTGCGGATACATGGAGTACCGACAACAATTGTATCAGATAGAGATGCCAGATTTACTTCTCGTTTTTGGCAGAGCTTCCAGAAGTCGATGGGATCGAAGATTACTTTGAGCACAGCATTCCACCCTCAGACTGACGGACAGTCAGAGCGAACTATTCAGACATTGGAGGACCTACTGAGATCATGTGTTTTGACTTTTGCTGGAGGATGGGATGGTCACCTTCATTTGATAGAGTTTGCCTACAACAACAGCTTTCAAGCAAGTATCGGTATGGCTCCATTTGAGGCATTGTATGGGAGGAGGTGTAGAACCCCTGTTTGTTGGGGGGAAGTTGGAGATAGACAGGTTCATGGCTCAGAATTGATTAATATGACATCCGAAAGAATCAGGCTGATTCGATCTAGACTGTTAGAGGTGCAGAGTCGACAGAAGAGTTATGCCGATCGTAGGAGGAAAGACCTCGAGTTCCAAGTGGGGGATAGAGTCTTTTTGAAGGTCTCTCCTTGGAAAGGAATTTTGAGATTTGGTCGAAAGGGAAAGTTAGCACCCCGCTATATTGGTCCTTACGAGATATTGGAGAGATTGGGCAAGGTGGCTTATCGTCTGGCATTACCACCGGAGTTAGAAAGGATTCATAATGTATTTCATGTGTCGATGCTGAAAAAGTACGTACCAGATCCTACTCACATCCTGGAAAACCAGCCGGTCGAGTTGAGTGAGAATATGACTTATGAAGAGAAACCTGTGAAGATTGTAGAACGAAAGGTCCAAGAGTTGAGATCCAGACAGATTCCTCTTGTAAAGGTCTTGTGGACTAATCATCATATTCGAGAGGCAACTTGGGAATTGGAAAAGGATATGAAGGAGAAATATCCAGAACTGTTTGAGGATTTAGAAATTTCGGGGACGAAATTTTTTAAGGTGGGTAGATTGTGATGATGAGGTGTATGATTGCAAAATAATATTATTAATATTAAATATATGAATCTTTGTTGATGCTTATATAAGTGACGCGTATTAGAAGAGAGAAGTCATCGAAGTCGAAGTTTATTATTTATTTTAAAAACAAAACAAAACACTTTCTCCTTTCTCTCTCCTTATTTTCCTCCATTTATTGCCGAAACTTCAAACCGCTGTAGCCGCTTCACCGTCGATCAGCCGCCAACACGCGCCGGACCGCCGTTTAGCTGCCGCCGCCAGCTTTCCGTCGCCGCCAAGATCGATCCCAGAGTCCGTCGGACGCGCCGCCACGCGCCTCCAGAGCAGGACGCCACGTCGCCGCTTCTTCTGTTTTCGGCCGTTCCGGCCACCTCTGACGACCACCTCCGGCGAGTGAGCACGTTTCAGGCCGAGACCTTTCCAACGCCAGTGGTCACTTCCCGATCCGACATCGTTTGGGTTGTTTTCCGTGTTATAGCTTCGGTATTTCGGGAATTGTGTTGGGATTGAGATCTGACCGTTGGATCGACGATCCGATCGCATCAGATTATTGCTCTCGAAATTTCGAGCGTTTTGATATATATATTCGCCGTAGAAAATATTTGGTTGTGGGGTCCGCTTTTTGGTGGTGGGGCCCGATCTTTGTTGTGGGGCCCGCTTGCCTCGCTGAGCATCCTAATTAGTTCCAGAGCCGTTCGTTGCTGTTTTCTTCTCAGCTTTGTTGTTTGGAATTTCGGGCTAATAATCGTTATTGACTTTTGCGTGAATCGAGGTAAGTACACTCTGTGGTGATTCTCTTAACATTTGTTTGATGATTGATGGTTGTTGTGTGAGTTGGTAATATATATATATATAAATATATATTGGCATTATCATATATATATATATATTGTTATATATATATTTTCATATTTGTGAGATATTATATTGAGATATTGAAAGCATGATAATATGAAATCATGATTGTTGAGATGAGTTTGATTTGTTTGGATGCGAGAGGTGATTGTATTGGATGATGTGTGTTGTTGTGATATGCTGCCGGGTTTGGTATAATAGTGGTCGGATTTGAGATGAGATGTGATGATACATCAGATGATATGAGATGATAGAAAACCTTGGGAGTTGTCATTGAGGTACACCTACTGGTTTTGATATGGGGAAGTACGGGGGCTTCCTATTTGAGTATATTTTACTCACATTTTACGAGTTGATATGGTTGGAAACCTTGGAAGTTGTCATTGAGGACTCTTCCATTGGTTTTGATATGGGGGAGTACGGGGGCTTCCTCATTGAGTATATTGCAGACCTCTGTTATACTAGACCCGGAGTAGCAGCCATGTTTGATGGATGTTGGTAATTGTTGTGAGGATTGTGTGCGATGATTAATAATATATGTTATTTTCATATATTATATTATATATATTATTATATAATCTTATTTTGTTGGTGAGGTCTTGTGAGAGAATGAGTGTTTACTTACTGAGCTTTATAAGCTCACCCCCCTTTCCCATAACATTTCAGGTAGTCCGTCTGTTCAGTAGTAGCAGTACCAGAATTGGATCCACGTGCCACAGTTGTATATTTGGGTTGGACCAGACATTTGTGTCATCTATTGTATTTATTTCTGTAATATTGTGTTGTAAACCACAACAGTCATGTATACTGTTTGGATTTATAATAAGTGATGTAATATTTGTGTGCATTTGAGTGGTTGTTTGTCATATAGCGAGCGAGCTCAGCGCGTCCTCTTTCTAGGTTGGGGGCGCGCTCCGGGAGGGAGTCGTGGTCGTGACAGTCTGTAGCATTCTATTTTGGTCTGCCATTTTTTGTCTTTTCCTTGTACAATTTGGATTTCATAAGCCTTTAGGCGAAATTCCTCCAATGCCCACATACACTTGAGAGACACTCGTATTCGTTTCATCCACCATGTATTGAGCATGATTAAGTTGCTAGTATGTTATTTATTATTAAAGCATGATTTAGTCTAGTATGTCGTTTATTTTTAAGCATGATTATGATTTTTCTATGCATTATTTTGTTCTTTAATTTCGCATTAGGAATTATTATGTTTAAGTAGTTATTATATGTTCTTTGTGTTCAATGATTCAACATGCTCGTTGTGTGATATTATATGCTTGCCGTTATAATGACTTATTTTGGAAGCATGCGAACTTAGTCATATGATTTATTTTGATGAATGCGGACTAGATCTAAATTACCTTTGAGCATACATGTTGCATAGATTCGGTTAGTTTATTGCACAAATCACATCACTACAAGTGGCATAAGTAAGGGACCATTCCGAACCCAACGGTTTGAGGTCTTCCCTTGCGATGGATGAGTGCGGCCTTAAATCATTTTCCCGGTTCACACCCGGTGGTGACTCCATGTCATTTCTCCGGTTTAGTTCCCCCGTGGGCTATTCCGTACTCCCAACTAGGCAGCGAGCCTAGAACAGCGTCACCGATTTCTGTGTCATACACTAGACTCTTCTTCCAGAGCAGCAGCTTCAACTTCATCAAAGACTAGATTATCAGTGACAACATTACTTGTCAATTGGATGATAAGTTGATCATACGAATCATGCAGACTTTGAAATAAAATCTCCGCACGTTCATTTGTTGATATACTATAATCCAACACAGTGAGTTGGGAAAATAGTGTATTCAAGTTGTTGATGTGATCCGTCATGGATGTGGACTCACTCATTCGAAGAGTGTAAAGTCTCTTATTAAGAAGATTTTGTTGTGTAGTGACTTGACCTCGTACAATTTGATAAGTGCATCCCAAATCTCTTTTGCAGTCATTTTTTCTGCAACATTGGATAATACAAAATTTGCTAAGGCTAGATGAAAGTTGCCTATAGTGTTGTCATCCATAACCTTCCATTTTTCATTAGTCATTCCATCCGGTCTCTCTCTAATTGCCGCTAAGCAATTGTCTTTTCTCAAGATTGCTTTTATTTTAAGTTTCCATAGGGAAAAGTTGCTTCTGTTGAACTTCTCAATTTCGAACTTTCCTGCCATATTTCTGATGACGATCAGCTTCTCACTTTAACGGCTTTTTATTTTAAGTTTCCATCGATGATATTCTTATCGTTCATTTCCACCTGTCGAAGCTCGAGTCCAGGTACGATTAAACTCAACGTTGGCATGAACAGTGGTGCTATTGTCTAGGTTAATCAGAAGTAATGTTATCCCTTTCTGCTAAGACCACAGAATCAGGGACATCGAAAACAAAAGTAAACAGTAAAATAAAAGAAGCATTGCTAAGTAGTACTTACAGATTGTTTTGCACAATGAGCATAAGAACGTATCTTTTTGGTCCCAGAAAAGCTTGTTGACAGAACATTTCTTCCCATTAATCGGTGCCAGAGAAGAGCACTGCAATTCAGAGATCACATAATCAAGTGTGGCTTTAATCTGGCCCATTTAAGGCTACAAAAACACACCAAGCAATGACTAGAAACCCTTTGAATGAAATTAAGACTTCAAGCTTAGTATCGATGGGAGACCACTAAGTTTCATAAGGATTTAATAGGACTAGGAATTTTCAATTACCTGTAGTAGTCTGGGTCTGGTACAGAGGTGGTTGTGTGGAGTAAACCAT